>JAULJZ010149574.1:0-10301 GCA_032270985.1 Heliamphora pulchella | reverse complement strand
CCACCAAAACCTTCCTCAAACGCTTCGTAAAATCCTTCACTAAAGAAATCAAAGGGGACATGAAGAAAGTCCACACTTGCCTACTAAAATCCAAAGCGTCTGCAAGTCGGTCCAAAATCGCCTTACTCGCATTAAAGATGCTCTCAGGATTCCACCATACTCCGCTTTGTCACATGATGAGGACACCGATGGTGATGATAGAGGTGATGACGAGGCCGCCGATACTGAGGATGATGGAGGTGATGACGAGGCCGCCGATACTGAGGATGCTGGGAACGATGATGGTTCCTCCGGGTCCCTCGCTTTTTGATCATGACAAAAAAGGAGAGAAGAAATGGAAGCAAAATAGAATGCTTATCTTTTGTAGTAGTTTGCTTATTTTTTTTGGATGTAATTATTGCAAACTTTTTGAAAAGTGAATGCTTATCCTTTATAGTTTGCTTATTTTTTTTATAAAAAAAAATGGATGTACTCATGGATGTACTAACTGCAAACCTTTTAAAAAGTGAATGTACACCTTCTTGGCTTATATATATATTTTGAATGATCAATCATTGATATATCTTTTTAAATATATATGCATATCCTAGATGGTTGAACTTTAATGCATGACTCATCATATTAAATGGATAAAATGTGAATGATATATCGATATCCATAATTCTTGAACATATATATGAAATGGTTACATTGTTCTAAAAAATGAAATCAAAACTGTTAAATCTTCAAAATATGCTATTGTGAGGGGGAGTTACTAAAACTCTCAAAACATACTTATTCACTCATGCTTATTGGAAGGGGGAGCATTATATAACTTTCTACATCATTTTGCTCCTTGTTTTGTCATCATCAAAAAGGGAGAGATTGTTGGCCTAACAAGACTTCAACGACCATTTTGATGATAACAAAACCTAAGTATCTAATTATGCAAATTGAGATCATTTATAGGAAACACGTGCTAAGCATAATTAAAGATACAAAGTCAAAACCATGAAGCATATTCAAGTCAAATACTTCGATAACAAGTTCATGGAACAATGCAAAAGACGAAGGACTGAAGACTTAGTTTAAGGTTTTCACTTGTACTGCAAAATAGGATCAATGTAAGTTCACTACTCTTTTAATATACCATTTGAAGCTCATAGGAGACCAAAAGTAAAAAGATATAACTCATACATATCTTTTGTCTAAAAGGACAAAATGTTTTATGAATTGCCTACACTTGGTTTTAGATTGAGAAACATTTTAAACAAGTTTATATTATGTCTTAAACATATCAAAATTCGTAAGGATCTTGTTTTCATTCAAATCTTTCATGAAATGATCTTCAAAGTATGAAAACTGAACCTCAAAGATTCAGTCGACTGAAAAACCTATTGAAAAATCAATTTGATGCACTTAAAAGGTTCAGTCGACTGAACTTCAATACCAGTCGACTGAAAATGTTTCTGGAAAATCAAGTTGAAGAACCTTAAAAGGTTCAGTCGACTGACCCCTTTACCCCAGTCGAATGAATGGCCATTTTACAGGTTCAGTCGTCTGAAACATTGCCCTTAGTCGACTAAATTGTGCTGAATGACTGTTTTGACAGTTTAACGGCTAGTTTTTCTGGGAACTCTTCAGCCACAACTGCTAGCTCGATTTTTTGTCTATAAAAGGTCTATATTATCAATACAAAAAGTTACAAGAAGCTTTTAAAAGAATATACTCATCTACTACTCATTCTTGAGCACTCATATCTCACATTCTTACTCATACTTGTGTGAAACACTTATAAAATCTCATTGAGCTTCATTTGATAAATTCTTTGAGAGTGAATTAGTGTGCTATAGTGTTATACTTACTTGCTCATTGAAGGAGCCCATTCTTGTACACATTAACATTATTGAGGCTTGGTCTTAGCCTTCTTTCAAGTGAAGAAATATCACTTGGGTTTAAGAGCTTGTACGCTCTTTTTTGTAAAGGTTTTTCCGCCTTGTGAAGGAGAGAGGTATCTCCACCTATAAGGAGGGACTAGTGAAAATTCTCAAGCGTGTTGCTAGAGGTAAGGACGTAGGCTGGTGTGCCGAACCTTGTAAAAATATCGATTTCAATCTCTCTAACCTTCAAACTCTTTATCTTTACATTTGATTGAATATTAGCTTATCCACATATGATCAAGAAAATATATATTGCATGCTTTAAAGTAGAATATCTTGAAAGAAATTTTTAAATATCAAATTCACTCCCCCTCTTGGGATCACATTACACTCACACAACGCACGCTGCTAAACCTCGAAACATAACTCACGCCGAACACATCTACTCCAACGACAAACGCCTCACTTGAGACCAATCCATCATGGAACTTGATCCTAAACACTCCCTATTCCAAGACATAGAGACTACTACCCCGTTCTCACTGCCACACTCTAACTCACTCGCATCTCACAAAGCACACCAAGGACTATCTCCGCGAGTCCAAACATAAGATGTCGACCCCTGACATCGATCACACGAAGTTACACACCCTGCGCACAAACTTTATTCAAATTCTGATGATCACCAGACGACCACCGACTTTGATACCACATCATTGTCCTGCTGATGCTAACAACGCCATCTCGAAGCTGACACGATACCCATCTACAAGCAACAACACAAACACCCAACTCCAGAGAGAAGCGCACTTACTCACCTGGAACATCAAATAATGCATTCCCTCCAAACCTTCATCCTCTATCTGATCTTCCATCACTCAATCCACATCCTAGAGGAACACTAGGTAACACACCATTGTCCCAGATAAGGTTCCACACAATTGAAAAACCAAGCCGAGATCACAGCCACAAAGTCACCTGACCTCAACGAGTCACTTAACCAAACACTACGCACAGACAGAACAACTCATAGGTATCCGACAACCTATACAAACCCAATCATAACTCCCGTACAATAGCACGTCAGTACACATTACTGCACAACTCAACGTCTCACCATCAAATCACTGATACCAAGACTACAAATCAACCTCAAATCAAACATGATCGCCGCCAGCTGACAAAGCAAACATCACGACTGTTATCCGACATCAACCCCAACACAGAACACTTACATCAATTCCTTAAGTCCACAATAGCAGAATATTCAAACCCAAGACACTAACTAAGACTTGCTTCTTATACTTAGCAATTTTCTCATATACAGAACTCATCACAACCCTTCCGATCCCAACCAAACAATCACATCGATTCGAACAAGCCACACCAACCAAGGCTCCTCAAACACCGTATCCTTCCTCGCTCATACCGTATCATACTCTCGGGACCACCATCCGGACAACGGTTATGCCAAAACACAACACTTCCTACAGTCGACGACCACTCCTCAACTCTAAGAACTCTGACAATTCAATGCCCCAAACAAAAGATAGAGCCAAACTCACAAAAGTCTATCAAGAACCCGCCATATGATTATCACAGCCGCACTGTTCTGTCAAAACTCCCACTCTGCTAAGAGCTAGAGGTACAACCATATCCACACAATCCAGAACAAGCTGTACACAACGGTTAACGATCCTCAATTGATCACTGCAGAAAATAACTTTGCGTCTCAACACTAACTCCCTTGTCTACAAGAACAAGCATTCCTGGTCTACCAACTCGACCTCACAGGAAACACAACCCAACTAGTTCAACCATCATATATAATAAGTCATACTCTGTCTAGGTTACCACGACCTACTACGCTTGCCAAACACATATGTACTCTTTTACGGTCTTCCACCGCGGGATAATACTAACCCCATCATACAATTCTTTACGGTCTTTAACCGCAGGAGCAATCGAATCCTAGGTCCCACACACAGATGTTCGAATATAGAGCGTCTCGCACCACGAGTTGAAGTCACAAAGAATCAATCCCACAATCACCTGATCACGGCGATACAAATTCCCTAGTCATAACTCTAAGGGTCACAACACGGGTACAAAATTCACTTAGATTCTCACAGTCTCATAACACAACCAAATCTGAATTGATTAAGATCCCGGCATCTACATCCAACCAAGATAAAATAACTCATACCAGACAACCGTCAACAAGAAAACTCTCTCTCCATCCAAAGGAAAGAAAAGGGTCAACGAGAAATCATAACCCAATCTCAGCGTACTTCTAGTACTCATCAACACTTGGCCTCCCAAGAATTCTATAAACCTTATCTTGAGGCCACATCGACTACAGTTAAACAACTGCCGTCAACCCCAATCTCGATACTCAAGTCATCTGCTACACTAAACTCTTAACTCTCAGACCTCATTCGTATACACACGAACGCCATTAATCTTCATACCTTGCACCACACATCCCATTCTATAGGATTACAAGCTCATCACCAGTCATACACAGAGACACACGTTAACATTCCCATCACGTCAAGACCTTACTCCACAAGGTTACGTTTACTGATCTAACTCCTACTAGGCAAATCACACGGTACACTGCTGAACCTTAGTTCTCCACACCTTGTTTCCATGGGCAAACAACATACTCATCTCTGAACCAAAGGTCAAACGCAAATAACCTCCCGACATATCACACTCAGGATATGCTGTCTCAGTACTAAGCCAACCACACTATCGAACCCGTCTACGAATTCGTCGAACCTCATGCACCCAGCACGGTTTGTAACACAATCTCCTAGTCATTAGGATAACGGCTAAACAGCGGTCCTGCATTCTCATAGGAATCCCACAGAATTGATACTCATCGCATGTTAGAATCGTAATTCGAACCCTTACACATTCCAACACATTTGCAACTCATACTCATTCCATCATAACTGCCACTCATACTCGTCCCCATATCTTCGACCTTACTCACTCGTAACTCAATTCTCAAACCTCAAGGAGGTGGACAACGTCCAAGGTCATCAGAACTACTCAGACTCCCAACAACATCCTCATATGGTACTCTGACTATCGTCAACATCTTGACTACAAGGGAATATCTCCAGAACCACTCACGTTCTGCTATCTCAACATACACTTGTCTAAGGATTACAATGCTCCCATCCACTATGTTCCTGTCTATACCCCATCCTAAGTACACGGCTCATGACACAGCATGGCTCACGGTGTACCTAATCCATCACATGGCCAAAACCACATACAACAAACCTTAACCGAAAGGGATGATCACTATCCACACGTAACAACTGGTTTCCAGGGTCACCGACACTCCATTGTCCCTACTCACAAGGCTATCTATAACACACCTGCAACTTTCAGTAACTTACTCTCGAGAGGAGCCAACTACCAAAGCCAAAGCTATCAACCATGCTTCGACTACACCCAAACAAACTCTGCTCATACCAACACTCAACAGTTTACCAACTATGGCCAACCTCACATGGTTAACCTCTCAACTCACCAACAAGTTCCATAACACACCAAGCGGTTGATACTCAACCCATAACCTTACCTTTCAATAACCACTGCAACCGAGTCGCACATCCAAGACCCAAACAATGATCTCGTCGCCTCTAAAGGTGCACAGTTCATATATAGAAATTATAAAAAACACAAGACCCTAAGGTCGATCTATCATAATATTTTTAACACGTACCACATAATCATTCTAACACATAGCCAAAATGATCATGCAGATACATCACACATACCGAGAAGAACCGACAAGAATGGCGCGTCCCTTTGAATAACCCACTTAGATTCCTTGCTAGAAATCACGTCCGCGAAACGCGTTTTTAACTTGGCTCTCAAGTTCGTTAATCTAAATGTTCGAAGGCAAGACTAATCAATCTTAAGGTCCAATCTCAATACTCACATATACACAACAAGCTATCATGCTTATGTTCCAAACACAGGCAACCAAGCACACACATATCTTTTCTCACAAGGTGATGCACCATCTTTTCACGGCTCATAGGTATTCGAACCCATAGCTCTAATACCAAGTTGTCCTGTTCCAAACTCCGGGTCACACAAAAAACCCACAAACAACCACCACAAACGCCCAAACAAAAAAGGATAAAAATTGCAAAAACAAAACGAGGCTAAATATTTTGTAAAAACGTACTACCGATGGTTTATTTATTGCAAAAGAGCAGCCCAAAGGCCAAGGTCACGGTCTCTAAGAGCCAAGTTATTAAAAACAAAAAACAATTTTTTTTTAAAAAAAACTGCGTTGACCGCTCGATCGATCAAAAGACCGCTCGAGCGGTCTTTTCAAGGACACTGAATATTGAACAAAATAGAGAAAAACAGAATATTTGTAGAGACCGCCCGATAGACTGCTCGAGCGGTCAGGCTCCGGACCAGCTTTCAAAATTCAACTTTTCCCATCCCAATACTTAAACATTTTTCCATCGTTTTGAAAGCTCACAAGGCAACCATGCCAAAGATAACCCACCCAAATGAGGCTCCAAATCCTCCCTCGAGGCATAACATTTAAAAAAAAGAAATAAAACCAAACAAAAAATGAAAAACAACAACTAACCCAAGGTTCTCTCGAAAGTAATAAATCATGCATACATCCATAAGAATTACATATGCTTTACAACATGTACATCCAAACATGAAATATATACTAAAGGTATAAACTACCTAACAAAGACAAAACATTAGTTTTGTCACCAGCCACCTTCGAACACCTCAAAGTCAACCTACAGGACCATGTTAACCTGAAAAGGTTTTACAATAAAATCCCACAACGTGAGCCGAAGCCCAATAGAAACAGACTATAAAGTCGTAAAGCAGGATATGTAATCACATATCATATAGTTGACTCAACCTGTGAGACCCCAAACCTTGTTAATTTTGATATATATAAATGTTGACGTGTTTTTCCTTCATGTTATATATCATCGATGCTTGGTTTATATTTTGGGTTGTAGAACAGCATGTATAGATGTGTTTTAAGCTTTTCCAGACCTTGTTTAGGCTTGTTTGGGTTGGCCTTAGAACACCAAAATTGAGACAAAATAGTAGGCTGAAAACCCTGAGATTCGATCAACAGGACAGCTATGTTCGGTCGACTGAACTGTGACGATTTGTGTTTCTCGAGGCACTTTAGTCGACTGAAGTGCTCTCTTTAGTCGACTGAACAGTGTTTTTGGCGTGCCTATATGTATTCCAGCCCCTGGAATGTTTGGAGCAAAGCTTCTTTCTTCATTTCCTTTGCCTTCTCTCTACATTTTTGACTTGCTCGAGCCTAGTTTTCGACGACCAGCTTGTGGATCCCTGCTATTCACGCTGCGCTTATCCGGTCTGATTCTCGTTCCGACGAGACTCAATTTTTGAGGCGTCGAGTTTTGACCCAACGAGGTAGGATTCTAGATCCTGCTGCTGTTTTAGGCTGTTATATGTAATTGTATGCTTTTTTACCAATAAAAATATGCATGAAATGTTATATCTATGTTTAAAACTTGGTTTTTTTGGATAAAAAGCATGTTTTTTACCTTTCTTGGTTTAGTACATCATATGACATGTGATTTTATGATTTTCAAATGGCGTTCTTGAAAATGGTGATTTTTGTTGGAAAACAGAGGATTTTGATGGAAATCTCAACATTTTATGTTTTGGTGGTTTGGAACTCGCCTTCGGGGTTGAGTCTCAGATTTTGAAACATTTTGTTAAAAATAGGATAAAACATTTTGAAAATGCTTTGTGTGATCTCCTTGTTGAAGGATGGATCTAAATACATGTATAAGGTATTTTGGGAGAAAAAGTTTTGTAGTTGAGCTACAGTTTTATTTTTAGAAGATTATCTAGATGTACCGGGATGACGTGTATTTGGAACAAGTTGCTCTCGGTATAAGTCCAAAAACGTGCACAGCGTAGGTACTCAGGTCCTTCGGGTTAGTCCTCGTAAATGGAGATGGATGGGTGTTCAGCTCCCTCGGGGTCATAACCCATAAATTTAGTGGTTACATTCATGGTGCTTCGTATAGAACCTGTGTGTATCTAGGCGATCCCACGATATCTGGGGGTTAGATACTGGACAGGGGTCTATAGTCACTACCTCTATCCTTTTGTGATTGAGTCGGTACATAGCATCTTACTCTTCTTATTCCGCGATGGCACATTCCACGAGAGAATAATGTTTTGATTACTGTTTTTTCTTAACTATGATGGCTTACTTGCATTATTCGCAAATTTATGGGTTTAAGGGTGGAAACAGGGTTTTATGATAATAAAACCATTATGGAGGCTTGTGATGGCCTGAGGGGAAAACTTGTGGATTTTTGGATAGAAAACCATTTTGGGCTTGTGCTTGAGTTCGCTCCCACCATATGATTGCATATTACCTGCTTTATAGCTTCATAGTCTATTTTTATTGGGCTTCGGCTCACAAGTGGGACTTTTTGTAAAATCGTTTTCAGGTGATGATGTGGAAGAGGTGTAGCTCTGGTGATGCGTGTGATGGCGGAAGACTTTTATAGTTTTTCTTTTGGTATGCCTATTCTTGAAGGCAGTTTTATACGCCATAAGGCGATATACTTATGCATGTTATACAGGATGTTTACTGTTCATGAGAGATGCATTTTGGGCTTTCCTTTGATTTTAACAGGTGGATTTGAATGTTTGAAAACCTATTTTCTATAAAACTAATGTTTGGTGATTTTCACGGGACCTTGGATTTTGGGGCGTTACAAATTGGTATCGGAGCTTTGGGTTCGAATACATAAGAGCCATGGGAAAAGGGGTTTATCACCTGGTGAGATTGATTGTGTATGCTTGCTTGCATGTGTTTAAACGTTGGTTTATAACATGTTAATAGCTTTCTGAGCTTGATAATTGTGTATATATGGGTATGGAGGTGGAATCTTAGGATTAATAAGTCTTGTCTTCGAGCGTTTGGTTAAACATATTTGGATGCCAACTTAGAAGCGCATTTGGCCGACGTATTTTCTAGCAAGAAATCTAAATAGGTTATCCAAATGGACGAGTATGTCTTGTTAATTCTCCTCGGTATGTGAGACGTGTTAACATGATCTTTTGTGACTATGTGATAGCATGATTATGTGTTCATATTACGTAGTAACATGTTGTAAGAAAGCTTATCTTGTTTATATTGCTTCCTACAGAATTATGTCCACGCGGGAAGTGCGGGGATGGGGTCATTGTCGAGGCCGTGGCCGAGGTCGTGCTTATGTTCAAGTTCCAGAGGAGGGAAACGTTCATGCCCCACAGGAACAAGTGGGCAGTGCTGACGTTGTCCAGGAGATGCTTGCCACTATGTAAGCTATGGCAGAAGCGACTAGGGCTAGTGTGCTGGTTCCTGAGCCAAGGGCTTCTGTAGCTATGCAGGAGTTTCGGCAGTTGGATCCTCCGATCTTTGCTGGGGAGGGTCGCTACTGAGTGGTTGGAAGTGACCACATCAATCTTTGATACTCTGGACATCGAGGAGGACGTTTTACTTATAAAGTTGGCGGTGTTCCAATTGCGGGAAGATGCTAGAGAGTGGTGAAAGTTTGCCAAAACCACTGTGAATGAGACGTGGGCTACTTTTACGAGAGTCTTCTTAGAGAAGTATTTCTCGAGATCTTCGAGAGATACTTATCGAGAGGAGTTCCTCTCCCTTGTTCAGGAGAATCTATCTGTGGTCCAGTATGAGGCCAACTTAGCGAATCTGTCGCGATTTACACCAGAGATGGTATTGACAGAGGAGTTGCGTATTCGGCGGTTTGAGAGAGGACTTCGACCTGCTATCAAGGATAGGGTTGTAGCTCTAGATGTGGAGGTGTACATCAGGTTGGTGGAAGCAGCTATTTAGGTTGAGAACTCGTTGGCAGAGATAGTCGCAAGATTAGAGAGAGCGGGAGTCAGCAAGGCAGTGGGGATCAGAGGCGCGGAAACAAGCGCCAGAGGTCGTCTAGACCTAGTTCTCATTTTACTAGATCTTATCAGCCACAGTCGTCTGCACCTACACCTTCAGTGGCTTCGGTAGGAAGGCCAAAAGAGAGAGGGTTGATTTGTTATAGATGTGGATAGCCGGGACATCGTTCAGTTGAGTGCTCGCAGAAGGGCCAGGCTCAGAGTTCAGTACCCGTCCAGTCACAGGCGAGAGACCCACCTATCTGTTTTGGGTGTGGTCAATCCGGACACTTTCATAGACAGTGTCCTAGAGAAGGGATTGTCCAGGACACGACAGGAGCGTCAGTTGCTTCTTCTGTGCAGAGGCGACAGGCTCTACAGCAGCCTAGGGCTCAAACTTCTAGGTTTACGGAGGGAGGTGCTTCAGCTCAGTCAGTGAGGCAGCCATCGACTCAGAGTTATGGTGGACAGACCAGACTGCCGCAA
>JAULJZ010149573.1:0-31047 GCA_032270985.1 Heliamphora pulchella | reverse complement strand
GAAGGATGCCGTGCGTATTCTGGATAGGTTGGGAGTAGATGCGGATAATAGGTTTGACCTCGTAGCTTTTATGTTTATGGGAGAAATATACCGCTAGTGGGAAGCCATGGAATGGTTCTTGAAGATGCTGGTGCCAGGAGTTAAACCTCTCGTACCCCAGAGAATCACTTGGGATCGTTTTGAGAAAACGTTCGATGTGTAGTACAAGCCTATAATCTACAAGCATGAGAAGGAGCAAGAATTCATCAACTTGGAATAAGGAAGGATGACAGTGGCAAAATTCAAGATGAAGTTTACAGAGTTGTCGCGATATGCCACCCAACTTATACTTGATGAGGAGATAAGGTGTAGAAGGTTCAGGAATGGATTAAGTTTTTGGATTAGGACAAGGATGACGAATCTCGGGATGAACAACTACACAAGACAGGTGAACATAGTGCAAGATGAATTGCAATGCGGGCTAAAAGGATCGGTAACTCTTTAGTTAAACAATTCAAGAATTTGGGTACTAAGGAGTTTGTGGAAACGATTAGTCCCACTGACGCTGAAAATTGCTTGAGTGGTCGAGTGAGTGTTTTAGACAGACTGAGTTGTTCATGTAGTAAGTTCTTAAGTATCGATTTATATTCATTTGACATCTAGACTATGTAACTCGTATGGAGTTGGTATTCGGTTTCCGTTGTGGTATTAATGTGAGTCACAAGGAAGTTGCTTTTGAAAATCTTTTGTGATGTGACCCGTTAGGAAAAACCTTTTTAGATTAGTGCATAAAGGTTGCTTGTATAGAGAAAGAATTTTCTCAAGGGAATGTGTGGACTCTATGTATGAGAAGTTGAAGGGTGATATAATTCTATTATTTCTGGTGGAGTTGCGAAGCAACTTAGTGTGAGTACGCGGGAAGAATAAGTGTTTGGATGAGAAAAGTGGAACCATAAGTGAAACTGCACGAATTAATGGATATGGATTTTGTAAATTGGCTTTAAGTGAATCGAGTGTCTTGGTAAAATGCGAATAAGATGAAATAGTTAAAGTGCGAAAGTGGTTTTTGATTCGGTTATGCAGCAGAGAATGTGTGAAGGGATTGAGTGATGATGGTAAGACATTTTAGAATCAGAAGTTAGTACTGTACGGTTAAAGTATTGTTGGGTGAGTGATACCTATGTGAAGAAAAGATGCGAATGTACATTGTGGTATGACGAGGGTTGTGTTTAGATTTGTATGGGTAAGCTTATACCTGTGGAGCATTTAGTCTACGTGGTATGTTTAACCCTAGTGACACATTAGGTTCAAGTGGCGATATTAGTCTTGATGGTCATAAGGCTAGAGTGGTAATTAAAAGTGTGTGTAAAGATTGTGTGTTGAAGATAGACGATAGGGAGATGTTGGTAGATTTGATGCCTTTGGTTATGTCTGAGTTTGATTTGAATTTTGGGATGGACTGGTTGTCATCCTACTTTACGTCACTAGATTGTGTTAGGAAAAGAGTAATCTTTAGGATATCTGGGGAGAAAGAATTCGTTTTCCAAGGGGACAAGAGTAGAACACTTATCTGTATCGTGTCGGCCATTAAGGAAACAAAGATGTTTAAGCAGGGTTGCCAGGGGTTTTTGGCAAATGTGATGGACGTAGAGATGGAAGAAAACAAGCATTCGGAGGTACCAATGATTTGTGTGTTTCTAGACGTTTTTCCAGATGATTTACCAGGAATACACCCAAACTGAGAAGTGCAGTTTACAGTCAATCTCTACTCTGGCACGGTGCCCATTTCTATTCCTCTCTACAGAATGTCACCTGCTAAGCTACTAGAGTTCAAAGAACAATTACAGGAGTTATTAGAAAAAGGATTCATCCGACCTAGTGTCTCATCATGGGGAGCACCTGTACTGTTCGTGAAAAAGAAGGACGGAATACTAAGGATGTGTATCGACTATCAACAATTGAATAGGGTGATCGTTAAGAACAAGTATCCTTTTTCCTAGGATAAACGACTTGTTCGACTAGCTGTATGGAGCCAGAGTGTTCTCAAATATGGACTTGAGGTCAGGATATTATCAATTGAAAGTGTAGAAGTCAGATATACCCAAGACTACATTTAGGACCCGTTACGAGCATTAGGAGTTTGTGGTGATGCCTTTCGGGATAACGAATGTGCCTGTTATATTTATGGACCTGATGGATCAGGTGTTCAGAAGCTTTCTAGACCTATTTGTACTTGTGTTGATAAACGATATTCGATTATATTCTCAAAGTGAAGAGGAACACAGGAAATATTTGAAGATTCTTTATAGATCCTGAGAAAGCACAAGTTGTATGTAAAATTGAAAAAGTGTGAGTTTTAGTTGGATTGAGTGGTGTAGCTGGGTATGCTATATCTGGAGGGGGAATACAAGTGGACCCAATGAATGTGGAAGCAGTAGTCATTTGGAAAAGACCAACTAGCGTGACTGAGATACGAAGCTTTTTGGGGTTAGCTGGTTATTATCCTCATTTTATTTGGGACTTTTCCCTAATTGCGAAACCCTTGACTCGGTTAACTCAGAAGAATGTCAAGTATAGATGATCCGACGGATGCGAACGAAGTTTTCAAGAGTTGAAGTCGAAATTGGTGTCCGCACCTGTACTTACCCTTCTGTCAACCAACGAGGGCTTTGTTATTTATGGTGACACGTCGCACCAAGGTTTGGGTTACGTATTGATGCAACACAAGAAGGTTATCGCCTATGCGTATAAACAATTAAAACGTCATGAGAAGAATTACCCTACCCATGATCTAGAAATAGCTGCAATCGTCTTCGCACTCAAGATATGGGGACAATATTTGTACGGTGTCCCTTGTGAGATCTTTACGGATCGTTAGAGTTTGAAGTATATTTTTACCCAGAAAGAGCTTAACTTGAGGTAAAGGAGATGGATGGAGTAAATTAAGGATTATAACTGCACGATTCACTATCATCTGAGGAAGGCTAACGTCGTGGCTGATGCCCTAAGTCAAAAATTATTTGGGAAAAATAGCGCATCTACGAGCGGTACGAGCTGGTACATTTTCTAAAATGCGAACGATTAGAACCCATCTTGCCATAGGAAAGAATGGAGCTATTAGCAACTCTGAGTGTGACACTAACTTTTTTTTAAAATCAAATTCGAGCAGCTCAATTGGCAGATAATCAAGTGGTCAAGATAAGGGCAAAAGTAGCGGTTAAAGGGAAGACAGAATTTGAAATTTGAAATGACGTGTTGTGGTTCGGTCACAGATAGTATGTGCCCAATAATGGAGAGTTGAGGAGGCAAGTCTTAGATGAAGCGCATAACTCAACATACACCATGCACCCGGGAAGTACGAAGTTGTATAGAGACTTAAAGGAAATATATTGGTGAAGTAAGAAGAAGAAGGACGTAGATAATTTCGTGACAAGATGTTTAGTATGCCAGCAAGTTAAGACTGAACACCAGAAATCGACAGGATTATTACAACTGTTACCAGTACCCGAGTGGAGGTGGGAACATAATACCATGGATTTCGTAATCGGACTCCCTCGAACATGTAAGGAGAGTGATGCTATTCGGATAATTGTGGATAGGTTGACGAAATCAGCTCACTACCTACCAATAAAGATGACGTATTCTGTGGATCGGTTTGCACGACTTCATATCGATGAGATCGTTAGGCTACATGAAGTACTAGTTCCTATAGTATCGAACAGAAACTAATGTTTTACGTCTTGGTTTTGGCCAAGCTTGCAAAAAGCATTGGGGACTACATTAAAATTTATGTGACGCCCCGTTCCCCTGGCACGTCAGGACATATGTAACTATAAATAAGGGACATATTCTAGCCGAACATTCATAAATACATAAGATATTTTCTACATCATTAACGGTTCAGAGTTTGTTCAAAATACTTAATAATTACAGTCATCCAGAAAATTTCAACAAAAGTTCCAATATGCCTATGGAAAACTGAACAAAGGATACAAAAAGTCTACATTCTACGTCTTCAAGCTGCGTCGTTAGGGTTAACCAGCTCCTGCCACTCTCCCCCTTCTTCATAGTCTTCTTCCTCAACGAACACGCCTTCCTCAAAAAGTCCTTCTTCTTTACCTGTGGCATGAATGCCATGAGCCGGAGCCTAGAAGCAAATTTCTTAAATCGTCTAACAAACTCACAACACGATATCCTACAATACATATCGTATAATACCCAAAACAAGTTTAAGGGGGTAGAGATATAGACAATTTATCATTTTTGACAGGACAAGCACATATAAGAATAGTGGTGCGAGTGCGTGATGCAGATGAATGCAATGCAAATACCCAACCCCAAGTACTTCCAGAACAGTATCATGAATTCTACGCCGGGAATTATAGAGTAGACTTGATGGCATTTCTCACTTAACCTATCCTAGCCTCGTTGCGAAAGGTAAACGCTCGCCTTGGCTACATACCTCAACCGTTTTACTCAATGGCAACGGCGTGGGGGCAAGCCACCCAATTATCAGCCACCCTTATACGGGCCAACGGTCCCACATTAAGTACTAGGATAATCGTTAAGTGTCAATCCAAAGTCTAAATAAAGCTAGTGACGAACCCATGGTGCCTAAATCCCCATTTTATAATTAAAAACCTCCAATTCAATATCAAATATGGTAACCAGGGACGTCCTAGATCCACAACCACTGAACAATTGATTTCCATGTTACTCAACCCAATTGAAGGACACGAAAGGGACTCCGATAACCCAAGAAGAAATATGTGAATGTTCATGGTGTGCAACATGCTTCTTGTGTGCAGTTAATGATGGCATGGCATATAAATATGATAGGGCACATGGTACAACTTGCTAAATCATCAGGTACAATCATGCGAAGCATAACTACAATTTAAGCGACATAGAATCGAACAATTGACATGAGTTCATTTCATCAAAAGCATCATTTTCATACACTAATTACCCACAAAATTCATATAAGATTCACATACTTAAGTCTCATAAGTAACATACCATTCGAACACTTAGCCAATTTTAAGTAAAAGTTCTATTGCTAGTTTTAAAGTTTCAACTGTGTTTTTAAGTACTTAGACCTAGATTTAATTTCTGATATTTTAACACCACTTAGATAAAAATATTTCTTACAACTTTCATGTTTATCACTAAGGTTATATCCTAGGGTACGAGGGTCATTTATTTTATTTAAGTAAAAACCGTTCAGCATTTTGCAGAGAAAAACACTAAAATTTGGCCTCTGTTGGCCACTATCTTGGGGCATCAATTCAAGGACTCTAGGTATGATTTTTGGTGAGGTTTCTGTTTAAGGTGTTCCCTACAAGTTACATATTATGTTCTAGGGCACATTGTTTGGAAAAAGTTTGATATTTTGGCCAATATATAAAAATGGTTCAGTCAGTCTAAAAAGGGTCTGTAGAATGTGTCTTTAACAGAAAATGCTCAAAATATTTCGGGTATCATCCGAGGGTATTTTGGGCTAATATTTGTTCCGTATTTATTTTAATATGTTACCTACAATGTTCATGTTTACCACTTATGGATTTGGTCTCCAAAACGTTGGGTTTTGGGTCACACAAAAATGTGTAACAGAGAGGTTTGTCAATCACTGAACCTCAATAGTGACTTTGGAAGGTGTTTTGACCCATCCAGACTTCATATATTTCACTCATTTTTGGTGAACAGGAAGCTAAATATGTCCTCTACAAGTTTTATGTTTTGACATAAGCTCGGTTCTCATTATAACTTAGGGTCTTTAGGTCTGCCACACAAAGTAGTCAAAATTTGACACTCATTGATAAAATGAGATATCTGGAGTTCTACCCAACGAAATAACTTCAAACCAATTTTATACGAAAGAGAACTCCTAAATATAGATCTAGACACAAAAATCACTTTAACATCATATTTCTACAATTAGTTATGATATTTTAAAGTTGGTGGCAGAATGTAAGTACGTCTAGAAAATCAGGCTACTTAGGGTTTTTGTTGCTTAGCTTATGTTGTGTGCATTCTTGATGTGTTTTCTTTGCATGCATGTCTTAAACTCATATAAACCAAAATTTCAGAACATGTTTAAGTCATAA
Source organism: Heliamphora pulchella (assembly GCA_032270985.1). Taxonomy (NCBI): domain Eukaryota; kingdom Viridiplantae; phylum Streptophyta; class Magnoliopsida; order Ericales; family Sarraceniaceae; genus Heliamphora; species Heliamphora pulchella. The sequence goes on along the minus strand of JAULJZ010149573.1, from coordinate 24,961 downwards.
AACTTAAAAACATACACATGCAAGTACGTACAAAGTACAATCTCACCCTAGCAATCCACTATTTGCATCTACAATGCCTTTTTTGAGTTATTCTTCATTTCTCTTTCTTAAGGTTTGTTATAGAGATGGATTGAGGGGTATCTTAGGGGAGAATATCAGAAGGTTTAAGGGAGTTGTTTATCTCTTTTAATGCTTAAAATGTTGAGGAAGGAGTGGACTTGGCTTCAATACTCCTCCTTGGACCTTCCCTCCTTCTCTCCTCTTTCTTTCTTTTTCTCTTCTTCATCTTTGTAGACGCAGAGAAAACTTTTGGTCTCTCTCTCACTCACTTTCTCAATCGAAACTTGAAGGAGGAAAAGGGGGCTTAAGCCTTGCTTTTATAAGGAAAAGGAAAATTAAAATTAAAAGTAATTATGGCATTAATACAATTTTTGGATTTATAAATTTCCTCATTGGTTGCATGGGGTGGCCATTGCCTTTTCAAGAAACATTTTTCAGATTATGGCAGCAAGGAGTTCGGCTGGGACTGTTTGGGGGGCCTAAAAAGCTGTTTCTACATTAATTTATGTATTAAATTGTGTTTTGGTACCATTTTGTGCAAGAAAATGCATAAAATATTATTTTTATGTATCTTTTTGGTATCTAAACCTACAAAAACCTATTATATTAATGTATTTATAATTAGTTTAGCCTTCTCATGATTTATCATAGTTTTGATAGCAATTAATTAAATGGGTGGAGGCTTTTAAGCTAAATTAAGTTAGTTTAATTAGAATTGGCTTTTGACTTATTTATTGTGTAGAGACTTTAAATAATTATTTGTTTGCTTTTGTTAACCAATATTATTATATTATTATATATATTACTTGTATAAAAAGTATTAGATCAAAATAATGCTTAATTTATACATCTTTTTTCTTATTTTTAAGCTTAAAAAGGAAAATGGTAGTTTTTTGGGCATAATTTCCTAGGTGGGCGGCCATGCAAGGGTAATTTGGTTATTTTTGTTGTTATTTTGTATTTTATTAATTAAGTGTATATAAATATCTGATTTTAGATATTCGTGTGTCATATTTTAGATTTTTTAAACTTTTTGCTGTACTAGGGACAAAAAGGCCATTTTACCTTAATTATGAAAAATTTTAATTATTAATTTAATATTTTATGTTATTTACTCAATTCAAGCTATTCCAAGACTTTTCTGAGTGTTAGGACTTTGCTTCTGAGTATTTGGCCTTTTTAGGGTTTTTGGTTCAAATTAGGGTTTCGGGTTGAGCTTGGATTTCCCTCATTTATGCAGCGACCTAAGTTCTCATTGTCTATCTGTCGCTAATACTAGGGTTTGGGCTAGATCGCTCCACGGGTAGTTATAATCTGGGCTGTTACAACTAGGATCCGGGTCGGGTTGTTACAATCTAGGTAGTTACTACTAGGGTCTAGACCGGGGTGTTACAATCTACCCCCTTTAAATAAATTTCATCCTCAAAATTTCATGCGAAAGGTTGTAGTTGATTACTTGCATCTCTTCTCTTTGAAGTTGTGTCCTTGAGTTGTTTGAGGGTGTGGACAAGATTGGGTTGATACGTTCAACATTTTGGGAAAAACAGTTGTTTAACCATACTAATCTCTTAAACCGACTACTACGAAATTTTCAATAATCATGTTGCATACTTGTGGCGTAAGAATTATTTGACTAGTGTTAGCCTATAAGCCTTTGTCATTCAAGCGTATCTTTTTCCCGAGATAATGCAACAAGTCTAACTAACATATATCTTAGAATTTGCAGATTCAGGCGTACCTCCGATTATCAACGAATACTTCTTCTTCTCCTAGGAAGGCCAGCCTTCTGTCCATTGATTCTCTTGTTGGCCAAGCAGTATCATCCTTCCCAAACTGCCCATTCCCTTTTTATGAATGTTATAGTTTCTTCCCCTTGGTAGCGGGCATTCAAACTTTTTATATCCAAACTTATTGCAATTGAAACAGATTATTGAGTTTATTTCTTGTGAATGGCAGACACTTCCCTCATCGCCATCAGGTTGGTTAGGTTGCACTACCTTTTTCACACTATTTGCTCCTTGCTGCAATGAATTTGTTTGATCCTTGCAACTCTGTTCTGGTTGACAGTGCTTGTAGTTCAGTTTTCCTCGTAGTGGGCACTCCGATCTTTTATATCCGAGCCTATGGCATTGATAGTAGATTTTTAATTTTGGTATCCTTTTTCCTAGTTTTTCTCATTGGTCATCTTGAGGGTAAGGTTCCGAGCGTATGATCTTTTTGTTATTTCGTAGTGGTCCTCTTTGGTTGTCTTCTCCAATTCTTGTCAAGCAGTGCATCATCTTATGTTCTGGCTGGTTGCACCTATAACAAGCTCTTACTGTTGGTTGTTGTTTCTTTGTAGCCTTGATCCAGACCTCGGTTGTTCAGGAAAAATTATTCCTCTCAGATGCTGGGATATTCTGTACTCTTAGGTCTGATAAGTACCATGATCCTTCCTGGGATGTCTTCCCCTGCGATCGTTCTAGGTTGGCTGTTAGATCTTGCAAAATTCGTTTGGACTCGGGACTTCCAATTCCTCTTCAGTTTCACTTACTTTTTCTAAATGCCCATGGTTTTGTCTTTGTCCCGCCATCTCTAAAGAAAAGAAAAGGAAAAAGGGGTCACAAAACTGTTTGTTAAAGTTAGTTCTACTTTTTAGGTGAAAGCATAACACTCAATCTCCCTATTAGTATGGAAAGTCTTATTCAATGAGATTTTATCATTCTTCACCATAGATTGTCATAGTAGGGCTACCATTCTGGGTTTTATATGAATTTCCGTTATTGTATTTAGGGTCTCACTTTATTGACTAGCAAAAGTTCTATTCAAACCAATCAATTCCTTTCTGTTTCTATTTCGTATACTGATAATCTTGCAGTGTTGTTCACACATAAAACCTCATATGGTTGCAAAGGCTAGTCGAAAACTTGTTATTGTAAGTGGCTTTGACTGAAAATAAGGATTTCCTTCAATCTCCTTTATGCCTACTCTTAACATACTTTTAATGGCTCAGAACCGGGTGTTTAGACTGCCCAGGTGAGATGCGGGTCTTGGTTAGGTATGGTAAAGAACTTTTGTTGGTATAAGATTTCACGGGTATACTTTTTGCTTGTAACTACCAATGCGTCGTGAGGTTTATCCATTAGAAAGTGGGCGGCTTTAGTAAGGTAGTTTACTACAACCCAAATGTTATCGTACTCTTAAGGCGATCTTTAACAAATCCTGGCGACAAAGTCTGTAATCAAATGCTTTCCAACCTTTCCAAGTGCTGTACCGTTTCTTTTAGCTTCCATCGCTTGCCTTTCATGAGCTAGTATGTAGGGTTTAGATGTCTCTTCCATTGACTGGATCGTTTCTATTCGGTTGTTGGTCACTCTAGGACAATTGAATTGTGGAAAAAGGTACGTCTGAGGCAAATATCAAGTTACGTGATCCATTGTAGTTTGTTGGTAAACTCTCCATCAAGCTCCTAATGCTCATTTCGTCGTCAAAAATTCTCTACTGAAAGTGGGGATGGCCGAATTCAGATACTATCATTTTGGTGAGAAAAGTTGACGTGAATATCGATACGTACAGATATTCTTCTATTACTTGCACACTAAGGGTTCCCTAAGCTTGAGGTTTTCTTATTTTTTGCTTCTCTACCGTCGACACAAATCTTTTGCTGTCCGGTTCATTGGATGTGTGGGTCCGCTAGGAACTGGTCTGGGAAAGTCTAAATTGATGTCATGAGTCCCTTAGTGTGTAGCTGTTGTTCCTAACTGTAGATTGTTGGTGGCATAGTCCTACTTGTCGGGTCCTTTGAAAAGGTGTAATCAGTTGAGTAAACCCTTAACCATTCCTGCAGTCGGGGATCTCAGTCTTCAAAACTTCATTAAACGCAGACGTTGACGATACTTTGAGTTCTAATGTTGAGGAATGATTGCCCTTTGATTCGGAGAGGTGTTAAGAGGTTTTTGTGCATTGTCCTAGTCTTTGGTGAAGGTGCTAAGGCCTAATAACATAATATTCTAACGATCGTCGTCACTTACTAACCTACGGGTAAGGTTTGAAGATCGATGGATAAAACACATGTGGAGTTTGATAAGGATGGTCAGCTCAATCTTACTGGTTTCAGAGGAGGTGACCAAAAGGCAATGACTAGTTAAGTGTTTGGCTGAAGATTCCAAATGGTATAAGCACAAGATGTTGCTGGGGTTAGAATATCTTAGGGTGGACTCCCATATGATTTAAAGGCACAGGGTTATAGTTAAAGCAATCACCGTTGACTCAGGCTGAGGGGTCAAGAGATTAGCAATTAATGAATATTACATAGAGGTGGTTCTCGGGATTAATCTATGCAACATCAGACTCTAACAAAGGGTTTGTTTAAGCAACAGGTAGCCAAAATGGATATTTTCCCTGAAATTACGTTGACCTAATGTATTTCAATTCAAGCATCCAAGTCAACTCCCCAGGTTGGGATTTTAAGAGTTCACAAAATTGCTTTAGTCGGACATAGTATTGAAGTCAAGAAATGAATGGTGGTGAAGGAAAAATAGGCAAAGAATTCTAACCGGTATAGAAGTTGATACAAGGGTTTGGGAAAAGAAACTCGTAAGGGTAAAGTTACGGGATTTTAACGGTGTTTTCCTCAAAACTAAGGCTACTCCTAGTCCCTTATCATCTAGGGGTTAGTCAACTTATTGGTGGTTTGATTATCTATTGACTAACTAAGAGAGTGTCGTGATTAAGGGGGGTTGTTTCCCTTCTTAATTGTCTTCAATTTTTTTTAATATTACAGATTTTAGTTTGAGATTATGAGATAGCTTATGAATTTGATATAGTTTATAAAGAATTTAACAATAAATACTTGCATTTCATTCAACATGTAACTGGTACAAGGTTCTCAAAAAGTACCTAGGTGAGATGCGGGTCTCGGTTGAGTATAGTAGAGAACTCATGTTGGGATAGATCTCATGGATGTACTTTTTATTTGTAGCTACCGATGCATCGTGAGGTTTATAGATAGAAAGCGAGCAGCCTTAGTGAGGCAATTCATTATAACCTGAATGTTATTGTGCTCTTGAGGCGATCTTGACAATCCTGGTGATAAAATCCGTAGTCATATGCTTTTATTCCTATTCTAACATTTCCAAGTGTTGTACCGTTTCTCTTAGCTTCCATCGTTTGTCCTTGACGTGTTGGTACGTAGGGTCTGAACGTCTCTTCTATTGACTGGATTATTTTTCTCCGGTGGTTGGTCACTCTAGGGTAAAATGAATGTGATAAAGGTATAGTTGAGGCAAATATCGAGTCATGTGACCCATTGTAGTTTGATTGTTAATTCTCCATCAGGCTACTGATGCTCATGGTTGTTGTCAAAATTCTTCATTGAAGGTGGGGACGATAAGATTTGGATCCTAACATTTTGGTGGAAAAAACCAACGTCAATATTGATGCATACAAATACTCTTTCTTTACTTGCATACTAAGGGTTTCCTAAGCTCGAGGTTGTCTCTTGTTTTCCACTTTCCTACTGCCGTATGAATCGTTTGCTTCCCGATTTGTTGGATGTGTGGGTCCGCTATGAACTAGTCTGGAGAAGTATGAATTCTGTCACATGGTGGTGTCGTGAGTCCCTTAGTGTGAAGCTGTTGTTCCTAACTGTAGGTTACTGATGGCATAATTCTACTTACCAGGTGCTTTGAAAAGTTATAGTTAGTGGAATAAACCCTTACTTAACCATTGCTACGGTCAAAAATCTTGATCTTCAAAACTTGGTTCAACACGACATTAACAAGTATTTCAGGTCGTAATGTTGAGAAAAGATCTGTCTCACGATTCGAAGAGGTGTCAAGAGGTTCTTGTGCATTATCCTAGTCTTTCGTGAAAGCGTTAAACCCTAATGATGTAATCTTCCTAACTATAGGTTACTGATGGCATAGTTCTAATTACCAGGTGCTTTGAAAAGTTGTAGTTAGTGGAATAAACCCTTACTTAACCATTCCTACGGTCGAAAATCTTGATCTTCAAAACTTGGTTCAGCACGACGTTAACGAGTATTTCATGTCGTAATGTTGAGAAAAGATATGTCTCACTATTTGAAGAGGTGCCAAGAGGTTCCCGTGCATTGTCCTAGTCTTTCGTGAAAGCGTTTGAAGCCTAATGACGTAATATCCTGACCATCGTTGTTACTCACAGACCTACAGGCAAGGTTTTGAAGGTCAACAGGCAAAAATATGCACAGGGTTCAATAAAGGTAGTTTTAAAGAAAGTGATCATTGGGCAATGAATGGGTAAGCATTTGAGTGGTATAAGTACGAGATGCAGCTGGGGTTAGAACGTCTTGGGGTGAAACCTAGATGGTTCAAAGATAGGTCGAATTAAGGCAAGGGGCCACAGTTAAAGCGATCACCGTTGACCCAGGTTGAGAGGTCCATTGAAGCTTAGATGCATTGGAAATAAGAGATCAACAATTAATGAATATTACAAAAGGGGAGGTTCTTGGGACCAAATTTGTGCAACGTCAGTCCTTGACAAAGGATATGTTTAAGCAACGGGTAGTCAGAATAAATATTTATCTTGAAGTTACGTCGGCCTAACGCACTTCAATTCAAGCATCCAAGTCGACTCCCCAGGTTAGGATTTCAAGAGTGAATAAATAAATTACAAAGTTACTGCACACAAGAGTGATATATCAGGATTGAGGGAACTGAACTAAGGCAGAAGATCTCACTAATGTCGAACATTCGGACCCGCTGATGAGAGTACTCAAAGGCTTCAATTCGGTGCACGAATTGACACAAAGGCTTGAGAAAAGAAACTCATGAAGGTGAAGTTGCACGATGGTTTTCGCAAAACTTAGGCTATTTCGAGTGCTATATCATCTAGGGGATAGTCAACTTGTTGGTGGTTTGATCATCTATTAGCCGTCCTAAAAGAGTGTTGAGATTCGGGGGTTACTTCTATTCTTAATTATTTTCATGTTTTGAGATCTTGTGGAATTTAGTTTGAGATCTAGCATAGAAGGTGTAATGGAGCGGTGAGTTTCAGGATATATTGTTCTGAGGGTTGAGTGATACACTGTCTTTGTGCGAGTGATGTTGATGTTTATTAAATTTAACATCTGTTGTGTTTCTGTGTAACTGCTGTGAATAGCTTTTGTGAGCCTTGCCTCTTTCCTTTTTTTTGGAGAGCAGAGTGATACAATGGAGTGGAGTGTGTGAGGTCTCTTTATTCTTTTTATCTCATATATCTTTGTTCCTCAAGTCTCGTGTTGCTGCCTATCCTCAAAGGAAAAAGTCTCAGCTCGGTTAGCGGGTTAATGTCCTTGGGTGGTATCTTCATGTGTTTTGGTGTGCCTAGCTATGAGGGCTGTTCATAGCCATTATGTTTTATCCTTTGTCTTTATTGGTTCTAATTGTTGTTTGGCTTTGGGTCTCGGCTATGTTTGCCGTGGATGGTTTTCTTTCTGGGTTAGAATTGTTTTGTTTTCTAATTAGATCTCCATCTATGTTTTAGCCTTCCCCTTACGGCTTGTGTATGGGATTGTGTGCGTGAGTGGGTGTGTATGTTGGTATAGTTATTGCATGCCTGTTCCACAGGGTTGGTATTTGCCTCGATTTTGGGGCTTCTGTGGTGGGCCTATTTGCTCTCAGTCTTGGGGGTCTATTGCCATTTTTGGGGGTGTTATGGGTCTCATTGCTGGCTTGTTTTGGTTCTGTTTGCTCAGCTAACCTGAGAAAGTCAATCTATTGCGAATATGTGTGTAATGTTGCATTTTTGCGGTTTACCGTACATATATTGCTTCAGTTTTTTTTGGCTGGTTTGTTAGCTGGATTTTGGCTGGATGTAGGGGCTGTTTTGCTCCTGGGTAACATGGTGCTGCAACTATTTTGATTGCTGCGGGTCCATCTCTTTAGACTTAATTTAAATCATTACAGCTGGGTTTTGTTTGGTTTACATGATACTGATCTAGTTGGATAGCAGGATCTGTGGGTAATTTGGATAGCAGGTTGTTCGGCTCTTCTAATGGGGTGAATTTTATGCTTTGTTGGGTTTTGGGGCCGGCTGAGAAGTGTATTGGGCTGCCTCTCCTTTGGTTGCCAATATATAGGTTTATTTTAAGCTTGTTTTGTTCTGCTTTGTGACGCTGATTCCTCGCCCATTACTCATGTTATGGCCGGGGCATCGTACTCTTGCCTCTTGCTTGTTTTTTTTGGTCCTTTTGTTTGGTTCATGGTTATGGCTAAGCCTAAAGCCTGTTTAACATGCTTCTTGTTTTGTTTCTTGGAGTTGGTTTGTAAGGCCTGGGGAATGCCCCTTGTAAGCATGTTTTTTTTTCTTTTTTATAATACTTTTAGCTACCAAAAAAAAAAAGAATTTAGTTTGAGATTATGAGATAGCTTATGAAGAATTTAGCAATGAACATTTGCATTTCATTCAAATACATAATCGTTACAAAGTTTTCAAGAGTTCATAGAACACATGTACAATATCTAATGAACTAAAGATACAACACCTAACATACTAAGGCCTAGACAAACTGATGCGGATAGAAGTAGAAAATAACTGAGTCATACTCCCACGTTGCCTTGTAGATATCGTAGTTGCGCCACTGCACTTCCACGTGCCAAAAGTCCTCTGACCTCATGCAAGTCCTATTAATTATGGCTCTGGTATCTTCAGGTACATTTTTAGATTGTTAAAATCAATCGCCGGGTCACGCAGGTTGATGGTCCCTTTCTTATCCATTGGTTTTTGTGTCTGAATCCACTTTCCATCCATCCTATCCCCTAATAGCTCTTTGAACCCCTGTGATATCTCCAGACGATGGATTGTTTTGTCACATCTCTCCAATACTCTTAGTGGTCCCATGTACCTCGGGAAAGACTCAGGCTTTTTTCATTTCCATGTCCTTTTTGGGAATACTCTTGCATACAACCGTTCTCCAACACGATAGTCTTTGTGGTAATCTTGGTGGCTTCAGTAGATTGCTGTGTCCGTTGCTTCATCCTTGTCTGGCTCCAGTGGCGATGTCTCTAGTGGATCATAAAAGAAAGTGATGGCTTGCTGCTCGTTCTTGTTGTCATCATCCTCAAGTCCCTCCTCATCCTCTGCCTCAGCGCCTGCCTTGTTTCCTACCTCATATGATTCTTCGTCTGCTCCTACTTCCTCGACCTCTTCTTCTTCCTGAACTGGCCACACATCCAAAAACATGCATGCTAACAAAAATACGTCTCTTGGGTTTTGCACTTCAGTGGGTTCTTCCTCGGGGTCTGAGTCTTCTGGTTTCGATGTTGCCCATTGTTCCCCAGCCGGCTCAGCGTCGGACGCCATCATAAAGAAACAAAGATAGAGAAAAAACTTAAGGTAAAAATTTTAAATTGTTAAAATTATAAGTGATAAATTAATAGTATAGACACTCTACAGAGTTTCTACGCTACAAAACTCATAATCCCCTATCTCCTAAAGCCTGAAAGTTCACTAAAGCTAAGCTCTAATAACAACTATGACACCCCGTCCTTCGGGCACATTGGGACATACATAAGTATAGATAAGGAAAATATTTTAACCATTCATTCATATTTACATATCATAAATATTACATCATTATGAGTTCTAAACGGTTCAAATTACATAACGATTACAGTTCTCCAGAGAATTTAACAAAAATTACAATACACCTGTGGACACTAAACAAAAGAGCAAAAAAGGAGGAAATTCAAATTCTTCAAATCGCGTTGTTGGGCTCGGCTGGCTCCTACCACTCACCCTGTTCCTCGAAACATTCTTCGTCTACGGGTGCAACCACCCCAAAAAGTTCTTCTTCTTCTCCTGTGGCACGAATGCCATGAGCCAAAGCCCAAAAGTAAATTTCCTAAACCTTCTAACCAAACTCACAACAAAATATCCTACAGCGCATATCGTATAACACCCAATATAATTTAAGGCCAAGGAAATAGGCAAATTTGACATTTACGACAGGGTAAGCATATATAAGAACAATTATGCAAGTGCGTGATGCAAATGGATGCGATGCAAATGCCCAACCCGACATACATCCAGAACCATAACATGAATTCCACACCGAAAATTACAGATTAGACTTTATGGGAATTTGATCACCAAACCTATCCTCGCCTCGTTGCGAAAGGTAAACGCTCGCCTTGGCTTCATGCCTCAGCCGTTTTACTCAATGGCAATGACGTGGGGGCGGGCCAACGAAAATAATCATCCATCCTTCTCCAGGCCAACCAAAAGTGCGCAAAAACCCACATTAAGGACCAGCATGCTCATTTGGCGTCAACCCAAAGTCTAAATAAAAGGCTAGTGATGAAACCATGGTGCCTAACCCCTTTCATAATAAGCAATCTCCCAATTCATTTTCAAAATTAGCAACTAGGTACACCCTAGGTTCAAAACCACAAAAATAATAATTTTCACATAACCCAACCCACAATGACAGGAATAAAAGGGACTCCGATAAGTCAAGATTCAAGTGTAGTAATGCTCATGGTGTGCAACATGCTTCTCATGTACAACTAATTATAGCATAGCATCTAAACATGGTATAGCACAAGGTACAACTCACTAAAGCATAGAGTACAAGTATATGAAGCACAAGCTATAATTCATGTGACATGGATTCAACCTATCGGCATGGTTTTTATTCCTCACATTGTCAATTTTATACACCAATTATTCACCTAATTCATTTAAAGTTTATATCTTTAAGTCCTACATTGTGACATGCCACTTATACACTTAGCCAAATTTAAGTAAATGTTGAAGTGTCAAATTTAAAATCATAACAGTATTTTGCGGTGCCTAGACATGGAGTTAAGTTATGATTTTTGGACACCAATTAAATAAAAATATTTCTTATAACTTTTATATTTAATACTAAGATCAGATCCTATGGTAAATCGGTCATTTAAACCAATTAAGAGAAAATCATTCAGCACTTTATAGAGAAAAATGTAGAATCTGGGCCTCTGTTGGCCTCGATTTTGGGGAATCTAGTCAAGGGCTATGGGTCTAATATTTGGATATGTTTTGGTTTAAGCCTGTGTTTGGATTAACTTATTGTTGTGGCTTTTGGCATAAAAGCCAAGAAAAAGCCAATTGGTTTGGCTTATTAGGCTTTTTTTTTTACTTTTTTTCCACTTTTTCTACATAATTTGACATTTACTTTTTTAGAAAAAAAATCAAAAAGCCAAAAAGCCACTAAAAAAAGCTAGTCAAAACACAAGCTAAGGTGTCCCCTACAAGTTTTATGTTGTGTGTTAAGGCTAGTTGTTTAGAACAAATTAATGATTTTGGTCATTTTATAAAATGGGTTCAGTAAGCATTAAAAGGTTCAGCAAAACCTATTTTCAACAAAGCACACACAAGAGCTTTGGGGGACCATCCTAGGGTATCTAGGGATGATTTTGGGTCAGTAAATATCTTAATATGTTAGCTACATTTCTCATCAAAATCATTTTTGGATTTGGCCATTAAAAACATTGGTTTTCGGTCTTACAAAAACATGTGACAGAGAGCTCTGTCAGTCACTGATTCACAACAGTGACTTTGGGGAGGGTTGTGACCTATCAAGACTTCATATATTTAGTTCTTTTTTGGTGGACAGTATGATAAATATGTTATATACAAGTTTTATATTTTGACCTAAGCTCGGTTCTAACTCTAACCTAGGATTTTTATGCCTGCAATACACAGTGGTGAGAATTTGACACTCTTTAGTAAAAATAGGGTATCTTGAGTTCTACCGAATGAAATCACTTCAAACTAATTTTGTATGATATATAACTTAAACATCTAGATCTGGAAATAAAAATCATACTTATATCATTTTTCTACAACTAGTTTTGATAGTTCAAAGTTCGTGGCAGAAAGTAGAATTGCACAGAAAATCAGGTCATTTATGGTTTCGGTGTATTAGCTTCAGACATGTTTAGATTAATGTATTTTCTTTGCATGCATGTAATGTACTCTTACATATCAAATTTTAACAACCTATATAAGCCATTAACCTAAAAAATAATTACATGCAAACACATCCAACACTAGATTACTCATGAGCAACCCCTATTATAGCCTCACAACGCCTTTTTGGGTGAGATATTGGTTTTTATTCTTAGGGATGCTTATAGAGATGGATTGAGGGGTATTTTATAAGAGAATGACAAAGGGTTTAAGGAATTTACTTACTTGTTTAAAGATCTAAAAATGGTGGATAGCTAGGACTTGGCTTTAATGTGGTCTCCTTGCTCCTTTTAGGCTCTTTTTTCTTTCCTTCTTCTTGCTTCCTTCCTTCTTCTCCCACCCATTGAAGAACCTCAAGAACACTCAAAATTCTGGTCTCTCTCTCTCTCTCTCCAATTACTGAAATATGAAGAAGACAATGGGGGGGGCTTAGGCCATGTTTTATAAGAAAAAAGATAATGGAAGTAATTATGAAGATATAAGCTACTTTTTGATTTTTTAAATTTCTTATTGGTTGCATGGGGTGGTTTGGTCTATTTGAGATACATATATTCAAATCATGGTAGTGGGGTTTCAAATGGGGCGGTTTGGGGAAGCACAAAATCCAATTTTGTATTAATGGAGGGTTTAAATTGTGTTTTGGTACTATTTTTTGCAAGAAAATGCATAAAATATTAATTTTGTGTAACTTTTAGATGTCTTATGCTACTAAAATCTATTATTTTAGTGTGTTTATGATAAATTTAGTATTTTTATGAATTATCATAATTTTTATACTAATTAAATTAATAGGAATAAGCTTTTAAGTTAAATTAAGCTAATTTGACAAGAATTAACTTTTTGACTTATTTATTGTATAGAAACTTTAAATAATAATTTGTTTACTTTTGTTGACCTATATTATTATATTATTATGTATATTACTTATATAAAAAGTCTTGGATCATAGTAATACTTAATTTGTATAACTTTTCTCATTGTTGAGCTAAAAAGGCAAAAAGTAGCATTTTAGGCACTACTCCCAATGTGGCTGACCATGCAAGGGAATTTTTGTTATTTTTGTTGTTAGTTTGTCTTTTATTATTTAATTGTATATAAATATCTGATTTTGGGTGTCCATGTGTCAAAACTTGGATTTTTAACACTTTTTGCTGTACTAGGTGCAAAATGGTCATTTTACCCTAATTACGAAAATTCTTGATTTTTTTTGGGTAATTAATTTTTGATTTATAACCATATATTTTATGTTATTTACTTAATTTATGATGTTCGGAGTCTTGTATGAGTGTGAGGGCTATGCCTCCGAGTATTTAGTCTTTTTAGGGTTTTCAGATTGAATTAGGATTTCGGGTTGAGTTAGGGTTTCTATTCTTCTAGCGACCTACGATCTTGTCAACTAACCATTCCTAATACTAGGGTTTGGGTTGGATCGCTGCACAGATTGTTACAAACTGGGTTGTTACAGTTAGGGTCCGGTCTGGGTTGTTACAGTTTGTGTATTGAGGGTTAGAAACTCAAATCATGGTAAGTTATGGGGCTTTATTGGGTTGCAACGCGCTCGAGCAGAGCCCTATCTGCTCGAGCCATCTCATCGCAGAGAGTTTGAGCGCTTGAGTGCCCCTCTCTCTGCTCGATTGGACTGGTTGCGCTGGGCCAACTTCAACTAATCATATCTCCCTCTTTTAAACTCCGAATTGGGTTATTTTTATACTCAAACTGAAGCCCCGAATGTCCTCTTTCCAATGGCACCACTCTCACAATAAAATACATTTTATAGAAAAAGGTATGACTAAAATTGTGAGGGTATGTCAAATTTTATTAACCATTTGTCACCCGTTTTGGCCGAATGTCTTGGAAAAATGTCATTTTCATCATTATGGGACCTTTTTCTCAAATTTCTTGTCCCTTGGGCTATAGATACACCTATATAAATACATTTGGGTTGGGATGCATGTGTTGGACCGGTTGATTAGATTTTACGATGAAATAGATTTTTTACATAAATGATAGTTTTGAAAGTACAAGATGGGTATTTGTGGGTTGTGACGTGACACAGTCATCATTTAAAATTTCTAAGCATTTAGAAGAGAAGCATGGGTTGGAAACTTGTATATATGCATATGATGGGTGTATTCTATTTTCTTCAAATGATATGATCTCGATTGAATTAATTTTGTGTTGTTGGTACTTTATGAAGTTGATAAAAAAAATGAAAATTATGAGAAATTGTGTATTAAAGTTTATGATGCATGTGACTTGAAAGGAAACTTGAATACTCAAACAGAATATAATCTGAAAATGAAATGGAAAACTTAAAATTGGAATCGAAATGATGACATGGGAATGCGAATGGGGAGAGGAACCAGTTGTGGGTTGGACTCCTGGATTATGAAAATTGAGTGTAACTACGAATAATGAACCGAGTATGGATTTATGTAAATTAATTTGGGCTTAAACAACTCCGCGGTGAAATACCAAAAACTTGGGCAAGATGGTGACCACATGTGCACGTGTTAGCCCTCGAAATGTGGTGATTGCGTCGTGATGAGTTATAGAGCGCCCATTCCACAACGGCTTCGCGTAGCTTGTTGGGGGCGAATGAGATGATGTTTCTATAAGCTGCATCCGACGCTGGTTCATTGAATGTGATACAATTTTTGTGAAAAATCGGGTAATGAAAATGTGATACAGTTTTTGTGAGAAACTGGGTAATGGGATAGTAACACGGTTAATGTGGAGGAAATTAATGTTTTGAAAAACAAAGGCTCAGTGAATGTGAATAATGAAATAAAAAGTTGATGTGATAGAAAATGAATGAATGAATGGGATAAATTTGTGTGCGTGGGTGTGTGCGTGTAAACAAATAATGAACTGGTGAAACTTGCATTTTTACTCCGGTTGCACCCATCACACCTCACCAATCATGCATAACATTTGAGTTAGTCATTATCCTATGAGCTCCGATTGACGTACGTATGCTAAACCATTTCAGGTTCCGAGGATTAGAGGTGATACCAGGGCAAGTGATGTATTTTGGGAAAGGCTAGAGAAAAGATCTAGTGTTTCTTTATATTTTGTGTTATGTTTGTGTATAAATTTAAGTGGATGATTGTAATGATATTATTTTTTGTAAATGAACTCCTGAAAACTAGAAGCATTTATTTGGAATTTGAGTGCTATGACATGAGAATATGGTTGCTCAAAGAAAATCTTTATTTTCCAAATAAGTATTGAACTCAAACCTATAGTAATACAAAAGTTGTAGTTGATGACCTTTATGCAGGACGGTTTGGGCTTGGTTCACTAGTGCCCAGGGTTCAGACTGTGACATTCCCGATGAGCAAGTGCTGAAGATTGAGAAAGATCTGTGGAGCCTCGAACTAATGCAGATACGGGATAGGGATACTCCTCATCACCCCCGATGACTCCCATATTCCTTTAGTTTTTAAGTTGGATTTTGAGGTCACTAACAATCTGGCCGAGTACGAAGCTTACTTAGTTGGATTGGAAGCCGCCTTGGAACTAGGGGCAAGAAAGCTGGAGGTTATAGGAGACTCAAGTTTGGTTGTATCTCAAGCAAAAGGAGGGTGGAAGGTTAAAGAAGAAAAGCTGGTTAAGTACCATCGAGAGCTTGAAATAATGATTCACTGCTTCGAAAGTGTGGTGTTTAACCATGTTCCGAGATTACAAGACAAGTTTGCCGATGCCTTGGCCACTTTGGCGTCAATGATAAACATACCACCCTGGGTAAGGATGAGGCATTTCGAGATTTAACAGAGAGATACACCTGTAATTAGCAACATCGACGTTTCCCAAAAAGCCAACGACAAGCTACCATGGTATCACGACATTTAGAATTTCACTGAAAAAGGGGAATATCCTAACCGAGCTAGTAAAAAGGATTAAAGAGCTATCAGATGACTTGCCGCACAATTTGCAATTTATGGAGAAAAACTGTACAAATGAGGATATCTAGGTGTCAATAAGCTTTGTACCGACACAGAAGAGGGTCGCGAGTAAATGAGAGAAATTCATAGAAGAGTTTGCAGACCTTACATGAGTGGGAGGATGTTGGCAAAGAAGATCCTATGCCAAGGATAATTCTGGATGATAATAGAAATACACTACCACCAATTCTTCTGGAGATGCCGAAAATGCTAAATCCACGCAAACCTCATGCATATATCGCCGTCTCAGCTTTATAACATGACCTCGCCTTGGCCGTTCTCGGTTTGGGGAATCAACGTGATAGGGAAGGTTACACCCAAGGCATCAAATGGACACGAGTTTATTCTCATAGCAATTGATTAATTCACGAAGTGGGTTGAAGCTGCCTCATATTTAGTCCTAAAGGCCTCCAAAGTAGCCAGTTTCATCAAGGAAAATCTCATCTGTCGGTACAGAGTTCCACATGAGATAATTTCTGACAATGATTCCCACTTTTAAGGAGAAGTTTTAGACCTCTTGGAGGAGTATCGGATTATCAGTCATAAGTCTTCATCGTACAGACCACAAACCAATGGAGCCGTAGAAGCCGCAAATAAGAATGTGAAGAAGATCCTACAGAAAATGATGGAAGGAAGGACTAGTCGAAAAAGTTTCCATTTGTGCTTTAGGGATGCCGAACATCAATTAGAACTTCTACTAGAGTAAGGCCCTACGCTTTGGTCTACGAAAAGGAAGCAGTTCTACTTATAGAAATGGAAGTCTTGTCTCTGAGAATAATGGCTAAAAGTAATATCCTGAGTCAGAATGGCAGAAGGACAGCTTCGAAGAGTTACTCCTGTTCAATGAAAGGAAACTTAGAGCCCTATTTCACATTCAAAGATATCAGAGAAGGATAGCTCGGGCATTTAACAAGAGGGTTAAGACTCGAAACTTGAAGGAAGGTGACTTAGTCCTCAAAAAGATCAGAGCTCGAATCATTGAGGCAAGTTCAAACATAATTAGGCTAAACCCTATCTCATCCCGACCTTGATGTCAGGAGGCGTTTCCATTCTTATAGATTTGGACGAAAATATTTTCTCTACACCCATCAACTCAAACAAGCTCAAAAAGTCCTACCCCTGAGGGGAAGCCCGCAAAAGGAGAGCATCAATACTTGAGTGTAACTCGAGCCTCGAACTACGTTATGGCCTGATTCCCCTTTCTTCGGGATACGTAGGCAGCTTCTGTCAGAAATTCAGCCCAAACCTCTAAAGGTGAAATTTCCCCATTGCAACCATGTTTTAAATAGCAGGGTCAATGCAAAACTTGTTTTAAGTTTTTCTAAGAAAAATGGTTATATTGCAAGAATAAAAATCTAAAAGAAACAGTTCCAAAAGTCACCATAAGCCGAAAATGGAGAAACTTTCATTAATAAATTTTACCCAATACAGTTTTCAAAAGCAAGAGAGGCTTATAAGCCCTCATCCTAAGAAATTAAAAAATGGGAAATAAGCAAGATATCTGGATATAGCAAAGTAAAGTCAAGTCATCTTCCTCTTTGCATCTCCTCCTTTTCCTACCATGCGCTCTATCTCCGTTTGAAGCCAAGGCTTGTAACTCATAAATAACCACTGTCAAAATCCCCATCAACCTGTATACTCAGTCAAGAAGACCAAGCCCGCTGATATTGACCTAAGAAAGGGGCCCAGTGAGGAGAACTGTACAGATGACTCACAACAACCTCGGGGTAGATTTGAGTATGCCTAGACTAACGAAGAATGCGATAAGGATGATAGAAAGTGGAAAGCTTCAAATCGACCAATAGGACTCCCGATTGGCCCACAATCGTAGTAGTCATGGAAGATATCTTCAGCCAGTGGCATAGCCAAGAAATGTCCTCCCTGGTCAAAGAACTTAGGTAATCCTACCAAGTAGCCTCAGAGGAGCACAGACGATAAACATGACGACGAGTGAAGGATTTCATGCTATAGCTGTCAAACATGGACTTCTCCAGCAGATTCACTTTCTTCATCAGCTAGATCTGAGAGAAGCAAAGAAAAAGGAGAGTTTAGTAAAAAAATCTGAGAGAATAAAGAAAAATGATAGCTGAGTGGAAAAATCTGAGAGAATAAATAAAAGGAGAGCTGGGTGGAAAAACTCAAGAGAAATACAAAAAAATGAGAGTTAAAAGACTACCTGCAGTAGGAGAGCACTACCGGCGAAGTAAGGGGCACCCTTAGTGTGCACTGCATTAAGGCTAAAGAGCGTCTCTGTAACACCTCAGTCCGGACCCTAGTAGTAACCACCTAGGTTGTAATAACCCGGCTCGAACCCTAGTATTAGGGACAGATATACAATGGGAACTTAGGTCGTTGAATGAATGAGAGAAACCCTAACTCAACCCGAAATCCTAAATTTGACCCGGAAATCCTAAAAAGACCAAATACTCAGAGGTAAAACCCTAATACTCAGAAAAATCTCAGGACAGTTTAAGTTAAGCAAATAACATAAAATATAAAATTAAAACTAAAAAATTCTTATAATTAGGGTAAAATGACTTTTTTGCCCTTAGTACAGCAAAAAGTCCTAAAAGTCCAAAAATTTGACACATGGATACCCAAAATCAGATATTTGTATATAATTAATTAATAAAAAAAAATAACAACAAAAATAACCAAATTACCCTTGCATGGACGACCACCTAGGAAAATGTGCCCCAAAAGCTACTTTTTGCCTTTTTAAGCTTAAAAAGGAGAAAAAGATGTATAAATTAAATATTATTTTGTCCCAGTACTTTTTATACAAGTAATATACATAATAACATAATAATATAGGTCAACAAAAGTAAATAAATAATTATTTAAAGTCTCTACACAATAAATAAGTCAAAAAGCCAATTCTAGTCAAACTAGCTTAATTTAACTTAAAAGCCTACACCTATTTAATTAATTGCTATCAAAATTATGATAAATCATGAAAAGGATAAATTAATTATAAATATATTAATATAATAGATTTTAGTAGATTTAGATACCAAAAAGATACATAAAATTAATATTTTACGCAGTTTCTTTCACAAAATGGTATCAAAACTCAATTTAAACCCTAATTAAATGCAAAATTAGATTTGGAGCCACCCAAACCTGCCCTAGCAGACTTCCCACCTACAAAATCTGAATATATAACTCTCAAATATTACCCACCTCCCATGCAACCAACAGGAATTAAGAAAAATTTAAATTAAAGCAACACGTAATTATATCACCATTATAATTTTTCTATAAAAACCAACACTATAATAACCCGGTTCAAACCCTAGTATTAGCGACGGATACATGATAAGAACCTAAGTCGCCACATGAACAAAGGAAAATCTTAAGTAACTCAAAACCCTAATTTTGACCTAAAAACTCTAAAAGAGACCAAATACTCAGAGGCAAAGCCCTAGCACTCAGAAAAGTCTCGGAATAGCTTAAATTAAGTAAATAATATAAAATATTAAATTAAAAATTAAAAATTTCCATAATTAGGTTATTTTACCTCTAGTACAGCAAAAAGTTCTAAAAATTCAAATTTTGACACATGGACACCCAAAATTAGATATTTATACATAATTAATTAATAAAATATAAAATAACAACAAAAATAGCCAAATTACCCTTGCATGGCCTGCCACCTAGGAATTTGTGCTCAAAAGGCTACTTTTTGCATTTTTAAGCTTAAAAATAAGAAAAAAATGTGTAAATTAAGCATTATTTTGACCCAATACTTTTGTACAAGTAATATACATAATAATATAATAATATAGCTCAACAAAAGTAAACAAATAATTATTTAAAATCTCTACACAATAAATAAGTCAAAAAGCCAATTATAGTCAAACTAGCTTAATTTAGCTTAAAAGACTACACCTATTTAATTAAGTGCTATCAAAATTATGATAAGTCATGAAAAGACTAAATTTATTATAAATACATTAATATAATAGATTTTAGTATATTTAGATACCAAAAAGATACATGAAATTAATATTTTATGCATTATCCTTCACAAAATAGTACTAAAATATAATTTAAACCCCAAAATAAATACAAGGTCAGATTTCTCTTCCCCAAACAGCCCCAGCTGAATCCCCAAGCTACAAAAGTCTGATTTTGCAATTCTCAAAAGAAGTCCACCTCCCATGTAACCAATCAAAATTTAAGAAAATTCAAAAATTACTTACATGCAATAATTAATCTCCATTAAAATTTTTATTATAAAATATACGGTCAAACACTCTTCTCCCAAATACACATTCGGCTGAGTGAGAGTGAGAGGGAGAAATCAAGAGTTTTCCAAGTGTTTTCAAGAAGAAGGAGAGGAGAAGAAAAGAAAAAGGAAGAAGGAAGGAAGGAAAATCCAAGGAAGGTGCTACAAAGTTAAGTCCAACCCTCTTCTAACCATTTGAGCTTCAAATAAGGTAAGCTACTCCTTCAAACCCTTTTATATTCTCCCCTAAGATACCTCTCAATCCATCTCTATAACAAACCCTAAGAAAACAAAACAAAGAATGAGTCAGAAAGGCGTCATAAGAGTAAAACATGGGCTGTTTGTGTAAGATTGTGTTTTGTATGAGCTTGCCTGTCTATGTTTTTGAGTTTTATGGCTTGTGTGTATTCTGGAGTTTTGGTTTATGTGAGTTTATAACATGCATTCAAAGAAAATATGTCAAAAATGTACACAACATAAGCTAAGCAAGCAAAACCCTAAGTAGCCTAATTTTCTGGACTTACTCACTTTCTTCCATCAACTTTAAATCATCATAACTAAATGTAGAAAAATGGTATTAAACTTATTTTGTGTCCAGATCTAGATGTTTGAGTTATCTTTCATACAAAATTTGTTTGAAGTGATTTAGTTGGGTAGAACTCTAGACATCTCATTTTTACATAAGAGTGGCAGATCTTGACCACTCTGAGTTGCAGACCAAAACTCCCTTAGTTAGAGTGAGAGCTGAGCTTAGGTCAAAACATAAAACTTTTATAGGATACATTTATCTTTCTGTCCGCCAAAACTGAGCCAAATATAAGAAGTATTGATGGGTCAAAACACTTCCCAAAGTCTCTATTAAGGTTGAGTGACTGACAGACCTCTCTGTCACACATTTTTGTAGGACCTAAAACCTAACTTTTTAAAAGTCAAATCCAAAAGTGTTGAACATAAAACATGTAGGTAACATATTAGTCAAATTACTGAGAAAGCATCAGCCCAAAGTACCCTTGGATGATACCCTAAAGGTTTTGAGAATTCTCTGTTAAAAACACACTTCGCAGACCCATTTTAGGCTGACTGAACTCTTTTTGTAAATTGGCCAAAATCTCAATAGTTTTCTAAATAACTTGCCTTAGTACAAAACATAAAACTTATAGAGAACACCTTGAACTAAAACCCCACCAAAAATCATAGCCATAGCCCTTGAATTGTTGCCCCAAAACAGTGGGCAACAGAAGCTCAATTCCTATGTATTTCTCTGTAAATTGTTGAACCGTTTTTTACTTAAATTAAGTAAATGACCCCCGTGTCTTAGGATCTAGTAGTAGTGACAAACATGAAAGTTTCAGAAAATATTTTTATCTAGTTGGTGTTAAAAGTTCAGAAATTAAATCAATGTTTAAGAGTTTCAAAACACTGTCACAACTTTAAAATTGGCAATTAAACTTATACCTAAAATTAGCTAAGTGTTCAAATGGTGTGTTACTTGTGAGACTTGAGTATGTGAATCTTATATGAAATTTGTGATTAATTAGTATAAGAAAATAATGCTTTTGATGAAATGAACTCATACCGATGGTTTGATTCTATGTCGCTTAAATTGTGGTTATGCTTCGCATGATTGTACTTAATGCTTTAGCAAGTTATACCATGTGCCATGTCCTGTTTATATACCATGCAATAATTAATTGTACATGAGAGGCATATTACACGTCATGGGCATTTTTCCTTTTCATCTTGGGTTATCAGAGTCCCCTTTATAACTTTCGATTGGGTTGGGTTATATGAAATTCATTATTCCTGTGGTTTTGAATCTAGGGCGTCCATGGTTGCCAATGATTTGGGAAGTTGCTATAAAGAAAAAGGGGTTTATTATGAAAAATGGGTTAACGCACCAAGGATTCGTCACTAGCCTTTTATTTCGGTAATTTAGACTTTGAGTTGACGCCAAAGGATCATTCTTGTACTTAAGGTTGATTTTGTGCGCAAGTAATCTGGTTAGAGAACTTGGAATAAGGATGGATGGGTTGTAATAAGGATGAAACTGGCTTCCCCACGTTGTTGCCATTGAGCAAAACGGCTGAGGCATGAAGCCAAGGCGAGCGTTTACCTTTCGCAACGAGGCAAGAAGATGTTTAGCGGTCAAATTCCCATTAAGTCTACTCTGCAAATCCCAGCGTGGAATTCATAATACTGTTCTAGAAGTACTTGGGGTTGGGCATTTGTATTGCATCTATTTGTATCACGCACTCACACTTCTGTTCTTATATGTGCTCATCTTGTTGAAAATGATAGTTTGCCTATATCTCTGTTCTCTTAACTTTGCATTGGGTGTTATACGATATGTATTGTAGAATATCTTGTCGTGAGTTTGTTAAACGGTTTAGAGAATTTGCTTCTAAGCTCCGACTCATGGCATTCGTGTCACAGGTGAAAAAGAATAGTTCGAGGAAGGCGCATTAGTTGCGGAAGGAGACTTTGAAGAAGGGGGAGAGTGGCAGGAGCAGGTTGATCCCAACGACGCAGTTTGAAGACGTAGGATATTTCTTTTGGTCTTTTTGTTCAGTTTTCCACAGACATGATGTAACTTCTATTATGTTTTCTGGATGACTGCTTATTAAGTATTTTGAACAAATTCTGAATGGTATATGATGTAATAGTTACCTTGTGTATTTATAAATATTCGGCTAGAATATGTCCCTTATTTATAGTTATATATGTCCCGATATACCCGGGAAACGGGGTGTCACAAACACACCAAACACCTATTCTCTACATGCATTTTTGGGTGAGAGAGTGAGAGACTAAAATTTTCTAAGTGTTCTAAGAGAAAAGAAGGGGGGAAAAACGAAGGAAGAACAAGGAAGGAGGTAGGAGAGATCAAGGAGAAAGCATTAAAGCAAAGTTCAATTCTTCTTCAACCTTTTTAGTATCAAAAGAGGTAAGTAAATCCCCTAAAACCTTATAATATTCTCCCATAATATATCTAACACCCCGGTCTGGACCCTAGTTATAACCACCTAGATTGTAACGACCCGACCCAAATCCTAGTTGTAACAGCCCGGACTCTAACTACTCGCGGAACGATCGAAGCCCAAATCCTAGTATTAGAGACGGATAAATAATGAAAACCTAGGTCGCTATATGAACAAGAAAAACCCTAATTAGCCCAAGAGACCTAAAATAACAAGAAACCCGAATTATGACCCGAAAACTCTAAAAGAGACCAAATACTCATAGGCAAAGCCCTACCACTTAGAAAAGTCTCGGAGCAGCTTAGATTAAGTAAATAACATAAAATATTAAATTAAAAATAAAAAATTTCCATAACTAAGGTAAAATGACCATTTTGCCCTTAGTACAGCAAAAAGTCCTAAAAATCTAAAATTTGACACATGGACACCCAAAATAAGATATTTATATACAATTAGTTAATAATATATAAAATAACAACAAAAATAACCAAAATTCCCTTGCATGGCCGGCCACCTAGGAGTTTGTGCCCAAAAAGTTAATTTTTGCCTTTTTAAGCTTAAATATGAGAAAAAGATATATAAATTAAGCATTATTTTGACCCAATATTTTTTATACAAGTAATATATATACTAATATAATAATATAGCTCAGCAATAAAACAAATTATTATTTAAAGACTCTACACAATAAATAAATTCAAAAACCAATTCTAGTCAAACTAGCTTAATTTAACTTAAAAGTCTACACTTATTTGTCCAATTGCTATCAAAATTATGATAAATCATGAGAAGACTAAATTAATTATAAATACATTAATATAATAGGTTTTAGTAGGTTAGGTACATAAAATTAATATTTTATGCAATTAAATACACAAAAATACACCAAAATATCATTTAAAACCCTAATAATTACCAAAATAGCTTTTTATCTTCCCAAAGACTACATAGTCGAACCACACTGCCCCAAAATCTGAATTTGTAAGTTTATAATAAAGCCCACCTCCCATGCAACCAATGAGATTCAAAAAAATTTCAAAATTAAAATTTTTGTAATAATTAATCCCCATTTACATTTTCTTCTATAAAAACATGGCCTAAGCCCCTCCATTCTCCTTCATGTGGTACGGCCGAGAGGGTGAGAGAGAGAGTACAAAAATTATCTAAGTGTCCTAAGATAGAAGATGGAGAGAAGAAGAAAGAAGGAAGGAAGAGAAAGGAAGAAAGGCTCAAGGGAGGTACAACAAAGCTAAGTGGTATTCACCTACAATCATTTGAGTTTCAAATAAGGTAAGAAACTCCCTTAAACCTTCTGATTTTCTCCCCCCAGATACCCCTCAATCTATCTCTATAACAAACCCTAACAACATAAAACAAAGAATGCGTCAAAAAGGCGTCGTAGAAGTGATTTAGGGACTGTCTATGTATGAGTAAGCTTAGTATGTATTTGCATGTGTGTGTCTTTGAGTTTTATGGCCTAAACATGTTATGGAGTTTTGGTTGATGTCATCTTGTGACATGCATGCAAAGAAAACATGTCAAAAGGTACACAACATAGGTTAAGCAATCAAAACCCTAAGTAGCCTGATTTTTTAGACTTACTTTCTGCCACCTACTTTAAATAGTCATAACTGTTAGAACTAGGCAACCCAAGAGGGGGGGGGAGTGAATTGGGTCTTTTTTATTTTAAAGGAATTTTAAAACCTTTTCAGAAAACTTTTAATATTGCAATAAGGAAAGGTATGCAAGAATATAATCAATGCAACTATTAAAAGATGAGGGATAGAGAAAAA
>JAULJZ010149572.1:0-10301 GCA_032270985.1 Heliamphora pulchella | reverse complement strand
ACTCGGAATCAAATCGTAGTTGAAGAATAGATCGACAAAAGGTATTCTTCTAAATTAACTTTGGTTGCACGGGTTTTTTTTTATCGTTCAATGTTAAAAGTTTAATCTGAAGCTCGTTTCGGCGTTTGCCCATCCAGTTAATTTTTTATCAAAAATCGTTTACAAAAATAATGATCTTGGTAGTATTGCCTCTAATAAATTGGTATCAGAGCCGCTTTGTTTACTTGTTTACGGTTATCGGGGTCAAATAATTTTAGAACTATTGCTAACTTTGTTATGAAGGCATTCTAAATTCCAATTTTATGATCATAATTTATATTCATGTTTGATTAAATAGTTTGTGAATTATGATTATTATTTTTAATCACGGGAGTTGACTGTAATAAATTAAATGTGAGCCTCCAGGACATAAGATTGGTATAATAGCTAGCTTTATGTTTTTAAATATCTGTTTAGATTATTTAAAAATAAGTTGAATATGTCCAAAAACATGAAGAATGGAGGCGGCACCGGCGGTGGTTCGGGTTTTAACGGGCCACAGATTGTGGTAAGTTTTAAATAGTTTTAAAAAGTTTTTTTATGTGATTTTTTCTGCAATATTTATGTATAAAAAATAGCATGAAAAATAAGTAAAAAATAATAAGAAAAAATCACCAAAATAGTCCAGTTTCGGCGGCTTTGCCAGCCGCGGTTCGGCGGCAGTTTTTATGATTTTCGGGCTATTTTTGGAACTATTTTTTGAGAATTCTTTAAACATAAAATAGCAAAAAAATATACCTCAAAATACTATAAAAAACCAAAAAAATCTTGCCCAAACAGTGCATAAAAAAAGAAAAAAATAGCAGTGGTTTTTTCTGGCGACGATAGCGCTACAACTACAGCTTCCAGGAAGTTTTCTGACAGTTATTAGGGCTTTTTTTGAGCAATTTTTCTATAGTAAGATAGTACTTTTCGATAACTTTCTTTTGATATAAAGTACATGGAAAACTGAGTTCCGAAAGAGGTCAAAAAAGTCTCGAAAAGTTGGTGGCGCAATGTTGTGGTGGGCAGTAGCGTTTTTGAGGTTCGGGCCATTTTTTGGCCATTCTTCAAGCAATTTTCTAGTAGATTTTTTAACAACAAAATCTCATATTTCGAGAGTTTTCCAACGATATAAAGCTCGTCAGAAATGGAGCTCGGATGAGGTGGCAGGAGCCGCCTAAAGGCAGCGGCGAGGCAACGACGGCAGTAGCTAGTGGTGGTCCGGTGACTTTCTCTCTCCTGGGGCTGGTTTGATATATATTCTGATATATACGAGACTGATATGATATATATTTATACATCAGATAGTATCAAGAAAGCTTGATGTAATCAGGACACTCAATCAAAAGCGAATAGGAATTGAAACAGCTGATTCTCTTAGGGAGACTAAAACACCTCAGTGTTTCACTTAAATCATAAAATCAGAATATATACTTCTCATGCTTATATATATATGACCTGTATGGATGATTGTATATCTATTTTATTTATCCTGTTAATTTAATTAATTTGAATATTCGATTTTAATTAAAATATTTTGTAGTAGAAAATAAAATTAAGTTTTTTTAATTAATTAATTAATTAAATAAAAAAACTTTAGATATTTTATTTTTTTATAAAATATCACGTTTAAGATGATTTTTTTAAAATCAGATATGTTGAAAAAATGGAGAATTAATTTTGAATTTTGAATTAATTAAATAAAAAAATATTTAATCAAAATAAATTATTATTTTTAAAAAAATATGAAACGGAAAATAAAATAAATAAATACCTTTAATCATTACCTTAGCTGAAAAGCTATAGGAAAAACTGTACATTTATTAAATTTTATTTGTTACGTATTTAAACACGAAAAGATGGTTTGATAAATCAGAATCTTTGGAATTGTGTACACGAAAAGATGTTTGATTTTTTCAGATCATGTGACTTTCGAAATTAATAAATTTATTTTAATTAAATAAATTTTTATAACCCTAAAAATTATTTTAAAAATCTAAGCGGGAGAGAGAATTTATTCACAGATAAATCCCACGATCTCTATCACCAGTTTGTAGGCGATGCAATTAAATTCTAATTGGTCGGCAGTACGGCCTTCCTCCCAACAGACAGATTAATTGCGGTATCGACAGTACAAATCTCCTTTAGAGATAATTCAGGATAATTGTTAGTATGGATCACTTCTCTAACTAAAGGGTTCATTGCGAAACGATTAATTTGAGTTTAGGTGATGGTTAACACTTAGCTATTTATAATAATATCCTCTCCAACTGAGACACTACTATTATATATTGGACCAAAATTATGTCAGCTATTTAATTTTACTTGGCAAAGTAAGTTGCCTAGACAGTAAAATTAAAAAAAAATAGTCTGTCTGGTCTTATGAAGGATAGTAGATATCCTCCCAACGAGGCATGCTATTTTCAGGTTATCAGGCTGCTGGCGAATTAATTTTAAAAATGGTAGAGGGAACCAAATTAAAATGAATTCAAAGTTTTTCTCATCATAATTAACGATTTTTTAATTATTTGATTCTCAGGATTAAAATAAATTTCAACCCACTCGCTTCTATACTCAAAGAAAACAAACTTACGGAACTGAATTTTGTTAACTAGAAATGTAACTTGGATATAGCTTTAACTATAAATGGTATTCCTTCAATACTAAGAAATGTGTTTATTTCTGAAAAAGATTCTTTCTCTAGACCGAAAGGCATGAAGAAAAAAAATATTCGAAAACAGGGAGACACGATTTCTAAGGTAGTTAGTGGGCCACAGACTGGTGTGAAAAAGCCGAAAGGCAGATGTTTTCACTGCAACTAGACTCGGTACTGAAAAGAACTATGTCTAATATTTCTCAGAAGGCAGAACAAACAGGGTAATTTCTATTCGCTGGTTATTAAAACATGTTTAGCGGTGCTATCTACTGGTACCTGATGTGTAGATACGGGAGCCAGTAATCGTGTCTGTAATTTATTGCAGGGGTTCTAAGAAATCCGACAACTTAGTAATGGAGAGATTTACCTGCATATGGGCAATGATACAAAGGTAATAGCAGTTACAGTTGGAGATGTCACTCTCAATTTTGGTAGAGATCGAGTTTTAATATTGAGAGATTGCCTTTTTGTAACAGCCATTATAAGAAACTTAGTTTCCATTTCTGAATTGGCTAACAACAGATATTTGGTTTATTTTAATAACTCTGTAGTTATTAACGATAATAAACGGGTTATCTGTTCTGGTACATTAGTGGATGATCATTATATTATTACTCCAATCTCTCCTACACTGCAACTGACTGAAATAAATAATACATTTATATTACTATATAAGAGAAAATTTCCTTTTTTAATGAATCAAACATTTCTTTGGCATTTACGCTTAGGTCATATTAATCTAAAAAGGATAAATAGACTGGTAGCAAGTGGACTTTTGAGTTCATTGGAAGTGGAGACACTTCCAGTCTGTGAATCTTGCTTAGTGGGTAAGATGACCAACAGGCCCTTTTCGGCTAAAGGCTATAGAGCTAAAAAATCATTGGAGCTGGTTCATTCTGATGTACGTGGTCCTATGACAATCCGGGCTAGAGGTGGTTTTGAGTATTTCGTCAGTTTTATTGATGACTACTCAAGGTATGGATACATTTACTTGATGCATCGTAAGTCTGAATGCTTTGAGAAATTCAAAATATTCAAGGTGGAGGCGGAGAAGCGTCTGGGTAAATATGTCAAATCACTACGATCCGGCCGTGGTGGAAAATACCTCATAGAAGAGTTTAAGGACTACTTGTTATCAGAGGGGATTACATCCCAGTTAACTGCAGGTGGCACTTCACAGCAAAATAGTGTAGCAGAAAGAAAGAATAGGACTCTTATGAAAATGGTAAGGTCTATGATGAGTTATTCAAGTTTACCACAATCATTTTAGGAACTCGTTTTAGAGACAGCGGCTTACATTCTAAACATGGTACCTTCTAAGTCAGTAGCTTCTACTCTCATAGAATTGTGGACCGGGCGTAAGCCTAGTCTGAAACACATTTTATTTAGTGGTGTCTAGCACATGTGCTGAAAGGGAACGCGGGTAAGTTAGAACTGAGGACAGAAGTCTGTTTCTTTGTGGGGGTATTCCAAGGGAATGAAGGGTGGTCTATTTTATAATCCTAATATTCAAAAGGTCATTGTTAGCACCAATGCCCAATTTTTGGAAGAGGATTATATTATGAATCACAGGCCCAATAGCAAAATTATTTTGGAAGAACTGAGAGGAAATACCAGTAGAACGGAAAAGGAACCACAAGTTACTAATATTCCATTACCTCGTCGTAGTGAAAGAATTATCGGGACAGGTGCAAATCAAAAACATGATGCTAATGCACAGGGTTCAGATTCTGCAAAGCCTGTTACTGCTAGTACACAGACACTAATAGTGCCTCATCGTAGTGGGAGGGTTGTTCATCAACCTAATCAGTATATATTCTTGGGAGAGTCGTTTGATAAGATCTCGACATAACTGGATATCGAGCCCTATAACTATAATGAAGCATTAAAAGACAAAGATGCAGATCTTTGGCAAAGGGCTATGAATTCAGAGATGGAATCTATGTATTCCAATCAGATCTGGGAACTTATAAACCCACCTGAAGGAATAAAATCCATTAGATGCAAGTGGATCTACAAGAGAAAGAGAGGAGTCGATGGGAAGGTTGAAACCTTCAAAGCTAGGCTTGTTGCTAAATGGTTCACTCAGAAAGAAGGGATCAACTATGAGCAATCCTTTTCACTAATAGACATGCTTAAGTTTATCTAGATTCTCTTATCTATTGCCGTACATTTCAATTACAAAATTTGGCAAATGGACGTCAAGATAGCTTTCCTTAACTGAAGTCTTGATGAGTGTATCTATATGATACAACTAGATAGATTCGTTACAAAGGGCCATGAGCACATGTTGTGCAAGTTTAAGAGATCCATTTATGGACTTAAGCAAGCATCGAGGTCTTGAAACACTCAGTTTGATCAAGCTATAAAGTCTTATGATTTTAATCAAAGTTCGGATGAGTCCTATGTATATAAGAAGTGTAACGGAAGTGTGGTGATCTTCTTAGTACTTTATGTAGATATCTTGCTGATCAAAAATGATATGGGGGCATTATCTACAGTTAAAATATGGTTATCTGGGTAATTCGATATGAAGGACTTAGGAGAAGCCAGCCACATTCTTGGGATCAGGTTTGTGCGAGATTAGGAAACAAAGGATGTTGGGCTTATCATAAGCAAAGTATATCGATGATATCCTTGCTCGTTTTAGCATGCAGGATTCCAAGAAAGGGTTTCTCTCTTTCAGGCATGGAATCACTCTATCCAAGGATCAGTGTCCTAAGACAACTGATGAGATACAGAAGATGAAGGCGATTTCTTATGCTTTAGCAATAGGAAGCCTCATGTATGCTATACTTTGCACTAGACCCGATATCTGTTTTGCCATTGGCATGGTTAGCAGTATTAGTCTAACCCAGGGCGGGAGTATTGGACTGCGGTAAAAAATATAATCAAGTACCTGAAAAGGACTAAGGATTATATGTTGATTTATCAGGCAGACAGTCTAGTACCTTTGGGGTACACAGACTTAGATTTTCAGTCAGACCTAGAGCTTGCATCAGAAGACAACATTGCAGATCCTTTACAAAGAGCATATCGACTAAGACTTTTCATACTCATGTAGAGGGCATGGAAGTCAGATGTATGGTAGTATTGTTTTGAGTATAAGTGGGAGATTATTAGGGTTGGTATACTGAAAACTATGTTTTTAGTATTTAATTTTATTTTTAATAAAATTAATTTTTTATTTTATGAGAATCTTTATTTGCAATGTATGCATATCATTTCTTTATTATGCAAGCATGTTCAATATTCTGTATAGTATTTAATCTGGTGTATAGAGTACGGCTTATATATAGAAGATCAAATTTTTTATTTTTGCATAATATAAGTATTATGTTTACAGTTTAGATGGAAATAGACATACCATAGGTAGGACTGTAGTATAGAGTTTTAGTAAGCCTGTCTTGGATACGGAGAACAGATAATAGCGTTGTCTATTGTTCTGACTCTCTATACTAGTACACTTTGTGTGTATTGAACGGGACATTTGAGATAATTAATTTTGTACTGACTATATAAATTAATTCACACATCAAAGTTATTATGAATAATGCTTATCCTCTTAATCCTGAAATAATTATTAATTTGCATATATTTAATATTCGTTGTTTTGATTCATTAGAGGATGCGATCTTATATAGGTCTATATTCTCGGTGAGTTAGATAGCGAAATTATTTATATGAAAAATATTAATTATTGATAAAATTCACGTCCTGAATGATCGGAATTGATGATACCCCCTTAAGGATACTTATAAGTTTTGACCGGGCTAAACCCTGCAGGTGAATTTAATTATATGGCGATCAAATAAGTTAAGCAGAAAAATTTAAGAAATATAAAGATGCCGATTAAATTAAATTGTCAGTAATTAAATTTAATTGGCGGGTATCGGGAATCTTAACGTGGAGAGAAATGGTAAACATTTCTTAACAAGAGCTCAATGAAAGAAGGTCTTGAGATTATGGCTCAGAGTGCAATTATAGTTCTTTAGTGGTGTAACTATAATTCATTGTTTTATGAAAATTGCAGAAACCGCTGCATTTTTCCATATTTGCAGAAACTACTGATAGGTATCTGTGTTCTGCTACAAGTTTTACTCATAATTACTCCCTAAGTTCTTGCTGTAGCCCTATATATACGTGGGTAGGCTGAACCAGTTTTATATATGATATATCATGATATCATACTTTGTCTTTCACGACGAAAGATATTGGGGTTTTGCCGGTACGAGTTCTCAATAGTCCATAGCCCACACTACGTTCGAGGATCGCGTAAGGGAATATAGTAGAAGATCTGACAGGAACTTCAACTCGGAATCAAATCGTAGTTTGAGAATCGATCGACAAAAGGTATTCTTCCAAATTAACTTTCGTTGCACGGGTTTTATTTTGATCGTTCGACGTTAAAATTTTTATCTGGAGCCCGATTCGGCGTTCGCCTGTCCAGTTAAACTTTTACTGAAAATCGTTTACAAAAATAATGTTCTTGTCAGTATTGCCTCCAACACGAATGACACTTGAAGTTATTGCTGAGGACTGATGATATAAGAAGGAAGGTTATGCAATGAACTTTAACCAGGTATAAAAGTAAATACAAGGGTTTAGGGTAAATGAGGAAAAAACTTATAAGGATGAAATTACGGGGTTCTAACAGTGGACGTTCTATCTCGTCCTTGGCATGTAGATTCCCTACAGCTTTTGATCCTAGTAACGTCCACACACGACTCGCTAAAAGACTTAGACGTAGCAGACTTTAGTTCTTATAATGTATAAATGATAATTATATTTAATACAACGCACGCTATAGAGCTTCTATGCGATAGAACGCATGGTTTTTCACAACCCAAGGCTTGAAGGTTCACTAAACCTAGGCTCTGATACCAATTGTGATGCCCTATCCTCCTAGTACATCAGGACATACATAAGTATAGATAAGGAGAATATTCTAAGCATTCATTTTTATTTACATATTATAAATATTACGTCATTAAGAGTTCTAAATTTTTTATAAGTACATAGCGATTACAGTTTCACCAGAGAATTTAACCAAAATTATAATACGCTTGTGAAAACTGAATAAAAGAACAAAAAGGGAGAAAGTTCAAATTCTTCAAACTACGTTGTCGTGGTCGGCTAATTCTTGCCACTTGCTCTATTCTTCAAAACCTTTTTCTTTTTCGGGGAGTCTTCCTCTAAGAACTCCTTCTCCTTACCTGTGGCACGAATTCTATGAGCCAAGGATAAAAAAAAACTCTCCAAACTCTCTAACCAATCTCACAGCATAAACTCTCCACAACACATTTCATATGACACTTAAAGCATTTATAAATCAATGAGACAGGCAAGGATGTAAATTTAGTAGATAGGCAAGTATTAGACAACAAATTATGTAGGTAACGAAGAGTGCAATGAAAATGCATTTTTCCAACCCATTTATAAATCAACTAATCAAATTTTGAGTGACACCATTACGTTCCCGTACGTTAGGCTCCCGTACACCAATGTTGTAACGACCCTGTACAGACCCTAGTTGAAACTACCCAGTTGATAACGACCCGTGTAAAGACCCAATTCAAACCCGGAGTGTTAGTGACAGATAGTCCACGAGACCATAGAACATAGAAGAAGTTCAGAACCCTTTCTCGAATCGAAATCCCTATGTTCGGCTCGAAAACCCCAACAAGGTCCAAAACTTAGGCAACAAAACCTAAGCACCCGGAGAGTGTCCTAACATTCTACATGAAGTATATATCATGAAATAATGAATAAACAATCCTCATAAATAGGGTAAAATGACCGTTTTACCCCTATTATAGCAAAAAGTCTTAAAAATCTAATTTTTGACACATGGATACCCTAAATAAGGATTTAAGTGCAATTAAGTAGCAAAGAACAAAATAACATAAAAAATAACAAAATTACCCCTTAGTGGCGGACCACCTTGGGAAGTGTGCCAAAAGTGACTTTTTGCTTTCTTTTTAGCTTAAAATGATGAGAAAGGTATTAAATTAAGTCTTATGATGATCCAATACTTGTTAAGCAAGTAATATAGATAATAATATAGTGTTATAGATAAATAAAAGCAAACAAATCATTATTAATGTTCATACACAACAAAATAGGTCAAAAAATCATATATTACTAAATTAGCTTAATTTGACTTAAAAGACTACATCTATTTAATCAATTACTATGGAAACTATGATAATACATAAAAATATTATATTTCTCATAAACATATTAAAATTATAAGTCTCAATAGAAAAAGACACCAAAAAGATACATGAAATTAACTTTTAATGCATTTTCTTGCACAATTGGGGCGCGAAAACCAAGACAATCCCTTGATTGATGGGTGATCAAATTTTTGTCCCCCAAAATAACCCCTAGCTATATTTATCTTCCCTGTGTCAAAATTTTAGCCCACAAAAGTTGAATTAACTCAAATCAAACTCAAGTCTCATTTATTAAAGTGAAGAAAAGAGTCCTTTTTTGGGACCTTATGTCCCCCTCTTGTCCTCTAGACTTTGCTTATATAAAGGAAGCCAAATACCCTCTTCTCTATATGATATTTTCGGCCAAAGAGAGGGGAGAAACCAGAACCCCTTGCTTTTGAGTGATGAGGTGAGTTTGAGGGAGTAAAAGGAAGAAGAAGGAAGAAACCGAGGAGATTTTCGAAAGCTAAGTCCAAATCCATCATCTACCCTCCCTTGATATCTCAAACAAGTAAGTAAAACCTATAAATCTTGTATCTAAGATCCCTCAAAATATCTCCCAACACATCCCTTTAAGCACTCTAAAAATCAAGAACCGAAATCAAACCGAAAAGGCGTCGTAGTAACAAACTAGGGGTTGTTTTGTTTATGAATGATATGAGATGTTGTTGTGTGATGTTATCTTTCAGTTTGATGACCTCTAAGGGTAATGGAGCCTTGATATTAAAGTCTAGAACACAAGCATGCAATGAAATGGAACAAAAACTAGACATGACATAAGTAGAAGACTTGAACCCTAAGAGACTTGATTTTTGAGAACTTTGATGTTTCTAAACTGAGATTTGATACGCCATAACTCAATGTAGAAAATTGATCTAAGTATATTCTTTATATTCAGATTTATATTTTTGTGTTAGCTTTTATCCAAAGTTGGTTTTAACCTATTTGAATAACCAGAACTCAAGATATTGCTATTTTACTAAAGTGTGTCATTTTTCGATCAATCAACACTACCGACTTGGAAAACCTATTTTAAAGTGAGATCCGAACTTTGGTCAAAACAGGAAAGTTGTAGATAACATGAATATACATCTACTCACCAAAAATGAGAACCAAATATTGTGTTTTGAAAGGTTAAAATCCCTTTGAATATCTCTATTGAGTTTTAGCCCCCAAGGAACATTCTATTACATATTTTTATATAGCTAAAAACCCCTATTTTTAGTTACCTATTCCAAATGTTGTCTACATGAATATTGTAGCTAACATATTGAAGTACTTGATTCCTAAAAAGAAGACCTTAAAGCCTCGGGATGATATCCCAAAACTGTTTCAAACCCTCTATCCAAAATCGGCTCTGCTGAGTTTTGGCGGCTGACAGAACCTATTTTATAAAATGGCCAAAA
>JAULJZ010149571.1:0-10303 GCA_032270985.1 Heliamphora pulchella | reverse complement strand
CTGAAATTTACTCTCAAGCTCTTCCTTCTCTCTAAACTCTCTTGCCTGACTTGATCGTCGAAGGGTCCGCCGGTATAAAGCTACCGGCGGGCATCACACCCCTTTCTTGTGCAGGCTCACATGTGGCATTCTCTCCTGACGTCACAGCCAGTTTGGACGGAACCAGTAGATCCCAATCCTGATTCTCCACAATATATATATATATATATATATGACATTATTGATATTCTTTTGCCATGTTTGACAAAGTCATATAAGATTGGATAATGACTGAGATTATATATGTCTTGATATTGTTGATATCATATTTGAATAAATTGAGATAAAGTATTAAATAAGAGTTAGAAAAATATTTTTTTTACCATTAAATAAAGAGAAAAGATAATCTATAGAGAATGGATAAATAATTCCTAAGCCGAAATTGGGACAATTTATCCATGAATATTAGTCTCTCATATAAGAGATTAATAGTTCAATTCGGTAAATCGAACATGGGACTAATAATCCGATAAAATAAATTCTAAAAATATATATAGATCCCACATTTTTTAATCTAATATAATTCCCGCTGTTCGGCAATAGGTGTTGTGCCTGCTTGATCGAACTAATTTCAAATGCACTTTTGTAATTTATTATAGTTTAAAAATAATTGTTAATTAATATTTTGAAAAATAATAATTAAATCAATACAATTTAATCGTGCCGTTATCAATGTGATTTTATTTTTTTACACAAATAATTTATTAAGTGAGTACTACAATAAAAAAGAGTTTTTAAGGGATCCTATATGTAAAATTCGTAAAAGAATTAGTTCTATACCAATTTTTTTTTCAAAAATAAAAATCTCATTTTATGTTATTATACCTAATATGCTCATAAATCCTATTTAAGAAACAACCAACATCAAAACTCTAGCCCCCCGCCGCCGATCTCGTTCTTCTTCTTCTTCGGCACCGACGATAATCTCCTCCTCCTTCTTTTTCTCTAGTGCCGTCTTTGTCTTCTTCTTCTCTTCACCAATGACGAACTTCTTCTCTTTGTTGTTTTGGTCTTATATTGAGAAATTTCTCAATTAAATTTCTGATAACTAAAAGAAGAAGAAGAAGAAGGGCTAAGCAAGGCTAAAGGGGCGGTGGTAGGAAGGCGGCAAATGGCAACGGTTGCTGGCAGTGGTCGACGGCGATGGTCGATGGAGGGAGGTGGCTAGGGTTTTTTGTTGGAGAGACGGATAGGGCTCCGGTCAATTGGATAGATGGCTAGGGTTTCCTCTTGCATTAAGTATTAGTAATGTAGAGAAAAATTATCATATTTTAGAAATAAATTTTAAAATAAAATTAGAGTTTTAAAAAAATTAGTAGTGGAACTAGATCTTCTACACTTCTTACAAAAGAGACTAATACTTAATTATCCCAATAAAGAATCCGGCTCATAAAATATGTTGGGGTCGTGGCCCTACTAAGCAAGTAGATGTATTGTTTAGTATTGTTAAAACTAGTAATTTATAGATTATAATTTTTAGCAAAAATTGTGAGCGTTTGGTAAATATTGTATATTGTAGCTGAAATGAAAAAAAAAACTAGTTATATGTTATAGTAAAAGTTGTGTCTGTTTGAAAAAATTTATAACTTATAATCAAAATTAATAGTAAAAATTAAAAACTACTAACTGTAATTTTGTCAAACACTCGTAAGGAAGCGTACACAAATTTTATTCCTTTTGGCGTTACCAAATTAGGGGACCTTTTGGCATTACTAGTGCTATGCATGTGCCTTGGATGGCAGGACATTAATTTTTAACATATATTTAATTTTAATTAACGATAAATTTTATTAATAGTTATCATGTTGTAAAAAATTATCATAAAAGGTTAAAGAATATAAATATATGTAATGATTATTTACAAATAATTACCATCTTCAACATAAAAGGCCTTCAAATATAGCGTAAAAGAAACAATTTTCTTGCTTTTGTTGTAGTTGGTGTTAAACTCGTGTTATGCATGTACTTAAATATCAATTATCATATAAGTAATTTTAATAAATTGCAAATTTGGATAATAGACATTATATTACAAGGAGATCGTGCCCCCAAAAAATATAATAATTTATCCATAAACAACATCTATCTCCTACATTCATGCAAGTATTGAACATGATTTTGTGAAAGTATAACATTTAGTGCAATTTACAATATAAAATTCAATTATTCACAGTAATTAGATTTGTCAAAATAAAAAATTAATTAATTATGAATACTCTTTTTTCAAAATTCTACAAATATTATGCGAAACACATTAAATTGGTTGAATCTTAGCTCGACTGTTGTGTAGAGCCAGAGATAGAAACAAAGTGACACATAGAGCATTTTAGCCAGCTAGGTTTTTAGAAAGTATATATATAGATATGACATTATTGATATTCTTTTGCCATGTTTGACAAAGTCATATAAGATTGGATAATGAATGAGATTATATGTCTTGTTGTTATTGATACCAAGTTTGAATAAATTGAGATAAATTATTAAATAATGATTAGAGAAATATTTTTTTATCATTAGATAAAGAAAAAGGATAATCTATAGAGAAGAGATAAATAATTCCTATGCTGAAATTGGGACAATTTATCCACGAATATCAGTCTCTCATATAGGAGATTAATAGTCCAATTCAATAAATCGAAAATGGGACTAGTAATCTGATAAAATAAATTCTAAAAATATAGATCCCACATATTTTTTAATTTAATATAATCCCCGTTGTTCTGCAAAACAAATATGACCTTTGAGTCAAGTAGGTGTTGTGCCTGCTTGATCTAACTAATTTCAATTACACTTTTGTAATTTATTATTGTGTAAAAATAGTTGTTAAGTAAAATCTTGAAAAATAATAATTAAATTAATACAATTTAATCGTGTGGTTATCAATGTCAGATTTTATTTTTTTTCTATTTCAAATTTTTTTAAAAAAAATCAAGTCCCATTTTATGTTGTTATATAAATCCTATTTAAGTAACAACCAACATCAACACTATAGTCACCCCCCCTGCCAATCTCTTTCTTCTTTTTCTCTGACATCGACGATAGTCTCCTCCTTCTTCTTCTCTAGCGTGGACGTCAACGTCGTCGACTCCTTTTTTGGTGCCGTCTTCGTCTCTTCTTCTCTTCACCGACGACGAATTTCTTCTTTTCGTCGTCTTGGTCTCGTACTAAGAAGTTTCTTAGTTAAATTTCTAAGAACTGCAAGAAGAAGAAGAAGAAGCGCTAAGCATAGCTGGAGTAGGCGGTGGTAAGAAGGTGGCAAATGGCAACAATTGCTGGTGATGATTGACGGTGGGAGGCAACTACGGCTTGCCCCACTGGAGAGACGGCTAGGGTTTTCTCTTGCATTAAGTATTAGTAATGCAGTGTAAAATTATCATATTTTAAAAAAAAATTTAAAAATATAACTGGAGCTTTAAGAAATTAATAGTAGAGCTAGATCTTCTACACATCTTATAAAAGTGACTAATACTTAATTAACCCAATAAAGAATTCGGCT
The DNA here is from genome assembly GCA_032270985.1 of Heliamphora pulchella. Taxonomy (NCBI): domain Eukaryota; kingdom Viridiplantae; phylum Streptophyta; class Magnoliopsida; order Ericales; family Sarraceniaceae; genus Heliamphora; species Heliamphora pulchella. The sequence continues at coordinate 6,768 of JAULJZ010149571.1, read as the reverse complement.
CATAAAATATGTTGGGGTCGTGACCCTACTAAGAAAGTATATATTGTGTTTAGCATTGTTAAAATTAGTAGTTTATAAGTTGTAACTTGTAGTAGAAGTTGTTAGCGTTTGATAAATATTGTAGCAGGGCCGGCCTTAGAGGTAGGCGAGCAAGGCCACCGCCTAAGCCCTTGATTTTTTGTTAAAATTTAGGGCTCCATTTGTATTTAAATTCAATATATATAAATTTTAAGTTTTTTCTTGTTAATGATCTTAAATGGACCACAAGTGATAAACTAGTTTTATTTATATCTCTTTGATTTTTAAGTTCAAATCCTTCTATCTTTTTTTTTGTTCAATTTATTTTAACTTGCAATAATTTCAATGTTATCCGAAGTCACCGATAATTTTTAATGCAAAATAATATAAAATTTATGATCATAATATACTTAAGTCATAACTTTCTAATACTAAAATATTAATTTTATTTTTACCAATTGTAATCAAACACAAAATGTTAACCAAAAAAATTATTTTATTGTTAAAAACATATAAGTGGTACTATATTCTATTAAATTTTTTTCGTAAATTAAATCTTGTTAAAGTATAACTACACATATTTTGTTTACTTAAATTTTTATAATTAATTTTTAAATTTATCATAAAATATATTGAGGCCTCAATTTGCAAAGTGGCTTTGGGCCTCAAAATTTTCAGGGTCAGCCCTAATTGTAGTTTATAGCTGAAATAGAAAAAAAAAATTGTTATATGTTATAGCAGAAGTTGTGAATATTTAAAAAAATTTATAATTTATAACTAAAATTAGTAGTAAAAAATTTAAAACTACTAACAGTAATTTTATCGGGAAACGTACACAAATTCTATTCCTTTGGACGTTACCAAATTAGGGGACTTTGTGACATTATTAGTGCCATGCATGTGGGTGTACGTGCTGGATATTAATTTTTAATATATATTAAATTTTAATTAATGATAAATTTTAAAAATAGTTATTATGCTGTAAAACATTATCTTAAAAAGTTAAAGGATAAAAATATATGTAATAATTATTTATAAATAATTATCATCTCCAACATAAAAAAAGCCTTCAAATATAGCATAAAAGAGACTTTTATCGCTTTTGTTGTAGTTGGTGTTAAACTCGTGTTATACATGTACTTAAATATCAATTGTCATATAATTAATTTTAATAAATTATAAATTTAAATAATAGACATTATATTTCAAGGGCATTGTGCCCCCCAAAAATATAACAATTATCCATAAACAACATCGATCTCTTACATTAATGCCAGTATTGAACATGATTTTGTGTGAGTATAACATTTAGTGCAATTTACAATATAAAGTTCCATTATTCACAGTAATTAGACTTGTTAGAATAAAAAATTTAATTAATTATGAATACTATTTTTTGCAAAATTCTACAAATATTATATGACACACATCAAACTTTTTGAATTTTAGCTCGATTGGTGTGTAAATACGAGGAAGAATTTAAATAATAAGTGTCAAACAAAGATCATGTTTTATTTTTGTGAAACTTATGAAATCTTATTTAACCATAATAGAATCTATCAAATATTTTTTTAAGTAATTATTAATTTTTTTATATAGACTCAATAAATATTAAATCACATAGACAAATAATTAGTAATAATACCATAAATCATTCATGTGGTTTACTATGAGCACATGTTAACAAAAGATAAATTAAAAATATAAGAGGAGAAGTAATTGCCTAAAATATTGACAGTAGATTGAAAAAAAAGAACAAAACAAACAACAATAAAAAATAGTAAAATTATAATTTGAGCAATTGATTAGTGGAGAAAAATCGTTGAGCTTTCTTTTGCAGAGAAGATGTTTGGGGCAAATCCACTATTTTTTGTTAGATTCTCGTGGCTTAAGGTGATTTAGTAATTTAATTATATAGCAAGGGGTATGTGGGGTTCTTTTTTGGGAAAAAGTAATTATTAAATACTAGAGAGATAAAATTTATAAAATAATCAGAAAACACAAAATGGAGAGAGATTAATGGTTGGATAAAAAAAAAACCTAATCAATATCGGAGTATCTGACAGTATGAACACGTATGATTAGGGTTCAATTAATGAAATCGTGAAATAAGAGTATCATCATCCATTCTATTTATAACCCTCTAATTGAGTTATTAGGATTAGATTGAGACTCTTTACAGATATCATTAGATCATGAAAATATCTCGGAGATCGTGAGATGTTATCTGATCAATATTTAGAATCAGTATTCTACTTCAACTCGACTAAGTCAACTCGTGGATACCCAATGGGTATCCGGAATCACTCGACTCGAGTAACTCGAGTAGGTGGGCCCGGGGTTTTTCATGGTTCGACAAGATTTTTTCCTTAACTACTAAGTCGCATGTCTCACAACGTTCCGTGCAGAGACTTAGTGTAACAACATTGTTTTTATTGTCTCTAGGACATTCATTCGATTTTCTGCGAAATCATATAGTCTGCACCATATTATCTTGGACATATAGTCAGTGCTTAGCCACATAGTATGTGCTATGTTTACATAGGTAGTTCGAGTTACATTCGCATAATCTGTGCTATGTCTTCATGACCACATAATCACATAGTCTGTACTATATCCTCATAGCCTAAGCTATGGTATCATGTCATTTGTAGTCCGAGCGCTACATTAACATAGTATGTGCTATATTTCTTGTCTCTTTGCTCGGGTTAATTGATGAGTAGCAGTAATTATTAACCGAGCCACTAGAGGGTCCTATAACTTGGGTTATTAATTAATAGCTCGAGTAACCCGAGTCCAATATGGGGTACTTCTTCGTAATTTCCATAGTTTCATTTAGACCAATTCAGATAGTCGAGCTATTGAGGGGTCTAGTGGCTCGAGTTGCTCGGTCGATGCGTACTAGTTATTTTTATCCAAGAGTCTGTTGCTCAAGTGGTGACTCGGTCATTTCTCGAATTGCTGGGTTAGTTTTTTTTTGTAGATAAATTTCAAGGATTGCTCTCATCCAGGTATCGTCATTCTTAGATTACCATTCCTGATGTAACTCATTTATTTCTTCATTGTTTATTAAGCTCAAACCGCTTATTCGATCAACTCTATTTATTAGCATCTAAGTAATTACCTCGCACTTAATGACCATCTACAAGGTATTTTAGTAAATTAAATATTGGTAGATATGAGGAGAAAGAGGAGGCCCTTCCCGCATTTTTATAGTAGAGAAGATGTTTGGGGCAAATCAACATTTTTTTTTGGTTAGATTCTCATAGTTTAAGGTGATTTAGTAATTTAGTTATATAGTATGGGGTATTTTAGTAAATTAAATATCGATAGATAAGAGGAGAAAAAGGGGCCTTCTTGCTTTCGGTTTTTATATAGTAGAGATTTGCCAAAAATAAAATAACACATAGATATTGTAAAGTTATATTCTATATACTATAAATTAAAATCATTTCAATCCAATCCCCGGAGGAGCTAAGATGCAAAAATGAGTCAAAAGACGACGAGGGGCATTAAGCACCACATGCACAGCCACCCACAGAAGTAATAAAATAGTAAATAAACATGCACCTACGTGGGGCATTTAGCACCACGTACACGGTGTCGTTTATAATAATTGTATTTTTTTTATTTTTCAGTGATTTTTTAAAATATTAGTCAAACCGGGTGTTATTTTTATATTTATTTCATCATGAAAATTTTAATAAGTAAAAAACTTTTAATTAAAAAATTTTGAAAATTTAAATAACACAAAAGCACCTACTATTTTAAGGCTTTGATAAGGTTTTTTTTTCGCCTTTAATAAATTTTTTAATGATGTTAGCTAAAATAACTATACTAGTTAGATTCGTTAAGGGTTTTTTTTTTCGCCTTTAGTAAATTTTTTATTAATGTTAGCTAATATAACTATACTAGTTAGATTCGTTTTATCACAACGGATCAAAAAAATAAAATATACTAAAACAAATCAAACTAAATTTTTATCTCAACTAATTGGAGTTAATTATATAAATCTTTCTACGCCATTATATTCTGTTAAGAGGCATATATTAAGTCAGTTTTAATAAGTTCATATTTTTTCTTAATATAGCATCCCTGCAAATTTAGGTTTACTCATCATTCGAGTATTTTCATTACTCATGATCTTATCGCTTTTTTCTAACTATCGCATTAACATAAAAAATATAATTCAAAATATGAGAAAATAATTATTTTATAAAAACTTTTTTTAAAAAAAGGCAAACCAAAAACATAGGAGTAGTCAAGGTTCTTCCTTGTCAAGTTTATTCTTCACATTAATTAGAAAGAGTGTTTGTTGTTATTTTTTTAGTAGTTGTTGTTTAGTTTTTTATTTTAAATTATATTATTGCGTTTGCTATAGTATTTATATTTTGGTATTGAGCCAAATTAAATTTTAGAAATTAAAGAAATAGAGAAGCTTCATTTTTCAAACTTTTAGTTTTTGAATTTTTAATAATTGAACTTTTATTACAAATTCAACAGTAATAAATACTCACTAAATAAATTAGCAAAGAAAGATAACGCATGTACAAAGCAATGAGAATTAAATTCACTAGCGTGTTTGTATTGCTGAAAATAATAGTTTATAAATTATAATTTGTAGTATTAGGCCTCAGTTGGCAATTAATTTTGACTTTTTTACTAAAAATGCCAAAAATCCAAGATTCTCCGCTTGGCAAAAAAATAAAAAAGCCAAAAAGTTAATTCAAAACGCAAACTCTTAAAATATTCTATTAAAATTTTCACCATTTTTAAAATACAATATTTCTTATTCATAACTTATTTATTATTACTACTAATTACATATAATTTGTAATTTTAATATCAAATATATAAATGGATAAACTTGTCCACTTTGAATAAAAAGCTAAAAAGCTAAAAAACAAAAAAACTAGCTTTCTATCCAAACAACCAACTTCAAAAAAATTGGCTTAAAAACTAATTTACCAAATAACCTACTTTGAACTCAATTTAGTTTTTTAACAAAAAAATGCAAAAAAATTAAAAAAATTAGTTTTTAAGCTAATTGCAAATCAGAGCCTTAGTTGTAAATGTTTGATAAATATGATATATTGTAACTAAAATTAAAAAAAAATAATTATAGCTTGTAACAAAAATTGTAATCGTTTAAAAAAATTATAATTTATTACTGAAATTAATAGCAAAACGTTAAAAGCCGGACCAAAAAGCAACGCCAAACACTCCTATGTATGCTTGGATTTAAATTTCTCATTGATTAAGTTGGGTTAACTTTTTATTTTAGCTCTTTATGTCTATCGCTTACTATCTATTGTTCGCTAAATTCATATTAATCTTATGAATATTGTTCTTTATTTTATATTTATATATATATATATTTTTTGTTTAAGTGATTTTTTGATGGATAATATTATTGTAAAAAAAAACAAACAGAATTACAGATGAAATAAAATTTACTGCAATGAAAATAAAATTCAAAGTCCAGAGGAAAGATCAACTTCGGTATCTTTAAATTCATCACCAAATATGTACCTTCACCAACGAAAATATTTCGTTGCTAATGTAATCCTATTTCCAACAAATAATTCGTCGCTAAAAAAAATTTACAATTATTTTTATAACCCAAGTGTAATTATTTCATATTTTATTTTGTATGCATATTATATACATATTTAATTCACAATTAATTTAATGGCTTTTTAAGAAATTCAATTACAAAAATAAATTTAACTATAAAATTTAATTTATATGTTTATCTTCGTAACAAGATTAATTTTTTGAAATCTATTTCATATACATATAATTTAAGAACATTCACAATTTATATGATAATTGTTTTTGTAACTTTGATTGTGGAGATAAATTGAAATATATATATATATATATATATGTATGTATGTATGTATTTATCACAATAACTTACAAAATAATTTTTGTTAATGCTTATTTGCCACGTTCTCTATCTTATCTCAACAAAATAAAAATGAATTTAATTTTTTTTGGGTACACGGCCAAACTCCCAGCTGGCTTCCGTAAGATTTGGGCCGGAACTGACTTGTCTAAACTCAAGTTAGACAAGAGATAAATGCTAAATGTGTAAATTGACTCCATAATTCGCATATTAAATAAGTGCAGAAATATGACTACTAGTATTCGAACTCATACCCAAATTCCTGATATGATTCGTCAAGACATTAAAAGCTCGTCTTAAAACCAACCGCGCTACACCCTAAAATAAATGAATTTAATTTTGTTTACTTCATTTTATTGTTTTTATTTGGTTTTCTATGTTTTTTTTTTCTCTCTCTCTATCTCTCCACGAATCAAAATTTATTAGTTTTCAGTTGATTTCATGCAACTTGCCGACAATTAGGATGAGATATGTCCTTTCATATATTTATGTTGTCATAATGACGACATCCTGATCCTCTATGTTTATTCTTACCCATTCAAGATCCAAAGATTCAACCGGAGAAGCATGCTGCGTCTAATGGATAGCATGCCCTAGCTGTGCTACTAAAGGATACGGTTTTTGAACATATTTTTATAATTTGATTTGTTTATTATGTAAAATTCGTTGAGTTTGTTTGGCATGTAAAAATTCAGATTCATCTGATATTGGTAGCTAAGTGATGGGATATGATCGCCTAATGCTATTTTAAAAATAAATAAAAATTATAATTTTAAATAAAATATTATTAAACAAATATTAATCAATCATCCATCTATAGGTATCCAATGAATATGCAT
>JAULJZ010149570.1:0-10303 GCA_032270985.1 Heliamphora pulchella | reverse complement strand
TTACAGAAATGTGAATATTTCTTTTTGCATACAAATTACATGATTGATAAAATGTCTTTTTTTATGTTATGTGAATGGCAATGCGGATAACTTGAGAAAATATGATAACATTTTTTAAGACACATTATATAAAAATGTAAATATGTTAACTGGATAAGACAATTTGCGGTAACAAGTGGGAATTTATTAAAATGATAAAGACAACTTGTGATAAAAGTAATAATATGATAACATAGTAGAATGAGTATACGTTCATATATTCTCATATTATCATATGCAACAATCTCACCCCATTTCACAAAAAAAAAAAACGCTAAAGAAGGGAAAACAAATAATTTGCTAAAAAGAGATGCTGAGAAATCATTTAAAATAGAAAATAAAAAGGGAAGCAGCTTCATCAAAAGCAACAGAAGCTTGAAGAAGGAGAAGAGACGCAACGCGAGCCACGACAAGTGTGACGCTGTTGCAACCACCGCCACCGACCTTCACCACCGACAACGCCGTGACCAACACCGACCGGCGCCATTCCCCCTCCGGCGACGTAACCCGGCCACCGCCAGTCTCTCCTTACCTCTCTCTATGTTTCGGCATCTCTCTCTCTCCCCTTCTATCTTTGTATAATATTTCTCTCTTCCTCTCTGTACTCCTCTCTCTCTCAGTCTCTCTCTCTCTATATGATAATATGAGAATATATGAACGCCGAAGTTTTTATCCTCCAATGATTGCGAGATTCTTGTTTGTGGGTGGAAATAGGGAAAATGGGCTCAATGATTCGGCGAGATTCTTCTCTTACGTCGTGTGTGATATTTGGAAAGAATTTTTCGTATGATGGTGAAAATATTTCAGCACAGACCAAATGCGAACAAAAAATATTGGTTTTGGCTTTCGAAATTTTAGCTTTGTCAACACATATTTTTGATATGTTTTAGGAAATATACTTTATCAGTTTGTATACAAATCCAACGGGAATGATGCAATGAATAAATATGGGCATTTTTGGATGAATAGACAAAATGAGGATTTACTTGATTACTTGTTTAGTAAATAGTACTTACACTCATATAAGTAATCTAAACGGGACTGGAGATTAAATTACCTTTTTTAAAACACTTTATTAATTGCATATTTATATATTATTAGAAATATTTATAATTAATTTGATAATTTTATGAGCATTTATTGCAAGAACAAATGACCTAACGACTACTCATTGATGCACCATCAAGGACAAATATTGTGAGTCTCTTTTCTGAAAACAATGTTATTAGACATTAGGCTGTTTTGGGTCAACATCTATGTAAATACCTTAACTTTGAGAGTTTAATCGCATTCTAAATCCTCTTATGTGGAAGAAAGAGGGGATCTTTGGATTATCAATGATTTTATTGAAAGAAGACTGACATCAAGATCAAATCCTACTATCTCGAGTATTAGGTCTTAAGGAAAACTTATTTAGGATTGTCAACAAAGAATCCAATTCAATTGGTTCACGATCGTTAAGATTTTTAAAGAAGTTGAAATTGTAACTAATCGAAGCCGAATTGGACAATGCCATTGAAGCAATGGAAACGCTATGGATTTGACAAATCAAGTGATATAACCTTAATTGGGAGCTAAAATCAAAACAAATATCTGTCGCTCAAGTTTAAGAGAGATTTCTATGGAGATTGACAATTACCTCGATTAAACACACAAGTGTTCCCACCCATTAAATTGAACCCCAATTTTGCTCTTTATAATGGAATCCCATAACAAATTACGCTCAATGGGGTAATATTACATATAGCAAAACCCCCTTTGCCTTTGGAAAAGAAACCACCTCCCAATTCACCAAATGAACATTCTTCCCCTCATCTAACCTTCCCACAAGAAATCCCTTATTATTTTCTCAATTTTCTTGCCTTCTCCTAATGTAACCTTAAACAAAATGTTTTAATGCTTAAGGGAAGAAATGTTATTGGAAGAAACAAAGAACTTCCTCCTCAAAAAAGATTTTACTAAAGTATACCTTTCTCCTCTAAAAATCAAATCTCTTTTCCAACCCTCTAAACTCTTCCCTACCTTGTCTAAAACAGTAGCCCAGAAAGACTCATGCTTAGGACCATCCCCCAAAGGTAACCACAGGTACTTAAATAATAGGTATGCAATCACACAGCCTAAGATAGTGGCTAACCTTTGTAGTATGTCTAAATGAATATTAATGTAAATATTATTTTTATCCATATTAATATTAAGCCCTAAAACAATCTCAAAGACTGCAAAACTGGAAACAAATTAAAAACCATAGATTCCTCTATGAAGGAAAAGAAGACAGTATTGTTTGTGAATGGTAAAGGAGACACGAAAACACAATTCTCCTCTATGACAAATCCATTAACTAGACCCACTTCCTTAGCCCTATGTACCAGCCTTCCCAAAACTGCAACCATCAATGCAAAATGAAATGGGGATAGATGATAATAGGTGAGACTTTGCCTAATTCTATTTCTATAAGAAAAAAGACTAAAAAGTAAGGAATTAAGAACCTTTGCTGACTAAAAACTTTCCAGATCTATTGTACACTACATAAGGGTCAAAAGATTGCAACTTGACTTCTACAACCGGCAGACCACTACTACATCTATTTCTAACAAAACTAGAAATAATCAAAACATGTACAAATAAAACAATTCCAATGGCAGATAAACTATAAAACATAGAATGTCATAAAATTTATGCAAAACATGATTAGACAAGTTTGTAATAGCTGCCGTTCAAAATCTTATGTTTGCCCATGTCCTTGTTTGCATGCTTGGCATCTCCCACACATTCAAGAAAACTTAACATGGTGTTTTGTAATGTTGAACAATAAAAAAAAGCTCAAGCCTTAACCCTGTAAATTTGGGAAAGTGAAATTTTATTGTTGAGTTGACTTAATTTTCTCTTTTGGGAGCAACAAGGTTGATATGAATGTGCCACTATTTTGTCATGCCTTTCGATCTATTATAACTTACTACTTCAACTATTGATATTTTGGAAATTGAGGATTTTTATCCATGCTCCATATATTATTTTGACTGACTTGGTTTTAGTATTGATGCTCATTGCATTTTGTGCATTATGTAGTTTCAATGCTGATTTTAACTTGCGTTTGCTTCACATCTTGGTGCTCTATATTATGGGCGTCAATAGGTGGAGAAGTAGGCAACGAAAAGAGGAAAATCGATCTTTGTAATTTCTTTGCTTCTAGTGTTCATTTCCCCATTTCGCAATCTTTCCTTATGTTAACTTACCATATTGGTAAGAGTTCAGTCAGCCTTATTATTTCTTCCTAGTGCAAGTTATCACTTGATGATCTTTCTCATCACAATTTCAATGTAGTTGATGCTTGTCTCCTCTTTTTCTTTCTTTTTTTTTTTTTTTCGGTTTCCTACTGTAGGTGTCATTGTCAAATGTTCTTAAAAATGCAAGTTACTGGTCTTTAAGTAGCAATCATTTTGTTTTGTTTTTAAGTTTATGAAGTTCAAATTTTCAAGTAGGAAAAGAGTTTTTTTTTTTTTTAAGTCTTGATGCTTTTTATGGAACTATATGTTATGATTTGGAGATAATAACTCCATGCCTAACTGATCAAATCGATGGTCTTGTGCGCTGTAGGTACTTGAGTTGATTATTGGATCACCAAGCCTAGTGCTACATTCTCCAACGGCAAGAAGTATTTTTTGTGGGGTTTTCTCGTTGGGAGTGAGAGGATGTAAGTTTCATTATTGTTGTCCTGGAGAAGATGCTCATACTTACTGACTTTCGGTGATTAATTTAGAACCTTCATCAAGTTGCTTATTTCTTAAATCATGATGGCACTGTTTGTTTATGCTTTCATCTTAAACTCGCATGGCACTGCTCCCTGTTTATAATTGATAGTTTGATGGTTATAAATTTTCATGAACACATTGCCTTTTTATTTAGGCTAGTAGAATTATTGGACACTGTGAGCTCTAAAATTAGATAGCAAAGTGAGTTTGGCATGTTGTGAAACTAAATCCCAAGAACCGATGATATTGCATACGGATTATATATATAAAAAAAAATGAGAACCCGATTAAAACCCATATAGAGGAATAAAGGTTATACTTTCGAGATGTCTCTGATTTGATCTCGTCTTAGTACTCAAACAAAAATCTGCCGGATGGATGCACAAATTAAAAACTCGATTGTACCTTAGACCTTCTGCTGTATTTCTGTACACCTAATCACCAACAGAGAGAGTGCTTTGGTATTCGTGAGTTTTAGCTCTTTCATCGGTTGCCTCCATGTTGTCCAATATCACAAGTGAATTGTAAAACCCTAGCTGCCAGAGAGCTTCTGCGATGTATATATAAGTTACAACAAGAACCTAAGGAGTAAATAAGATATGGACTCCTTATGCAATTAGAAAAACCTAATTCAATCTGAATCAAATTTCTAATTCTATAAATTATAATTCGTACCACTTAAGAATTATAATTGCACTCCTGACTTTATCTCAAAATTAATTTCAAGTTTCATGTTATTAAATGCTTATTTATCTCCCCACGTTAATATTATAAATACCCGTTAATTAAATTAAATTACTGACAATTTTATTTAATCGACCACTAATAATTTTTCGTAAGACTTTCGAGTTAACTTATTTGATATATCGGATATAAAATTTATCTGTAAAGTTTGACATAGTCAAAACTTATAAGTTTTCTTAAGTGAGTATCACCAATCCTTATACTGGGATGTGAATTCCATTAATAATTAATATTCACTGTATACATAATATCGTCATTTAATTTGCCGAGCTTATTGACCTATAAAAGATTTTACTATTTTATGAATTAAAATAACAAGTACTAAATATATGTGTTTATTAATTATTTTAGAAATAAGAGTAAAAGCACTCATAATAACCATGGGGTATTAATTATTTTATACGGTTAGTATAAAAATAATTACCCACAAATAGTCATGTTCAATACACACCAAGTATACTAGCAAGTGGGTTGGAACTATATCATTTTCCATAATTAAGACAAACTTATTAAAACACTCTACTACATTTATACCGATTGTGTGTCTAATTTCATCTATAATTGTGAATAAAAAACTTATATTCTTCAAGAATTGATAATTTAATTTTTTGTGTGTAAGTCAAACTTTACACATCAGATCATCTACTATGTAAAATAAAAAATACGCATGCTTGACATTAAATAATAATGCAGTGCAAACATTAAATATACATATTTTTATTAAAATAGAAATAACAAATTTTATTAATAAATAAAATAAATACCAAAATTGATTACACAAGAATAGGACTTTTAATTTATATCCCTAGTATGGTAAATGCTTGAAAGCATATAATCAAATAGAAAGTGGTTCACTGGTTGAATTAGTTTTAAACTGATCTAATTTAGAGCAGCTATCATCCAACGCCAAAGTGACTATGATTCTGGCCTGTAGAATTCTGCAATGCTAGCGTATGAAGCACGGGAACAAACACAGACACCTTGATTTCACAAAAAAGTCAGGACCCGACCACAAGGGTTTGGGGTTGATGCTGCTCGCCGTGCTGCGAGCTAAAATGACGCCGTTTTGGCATTAAATAAGCTGATCCGGATAATTCCTCAACTCTGGCACCCTTTTACTGCCATAGTTCTTCTCTCCACTTCATACTTCTTTATTAAATGGATTTAATGGTGGTGTTGCGTCCATCAATTGATCTTCAAAACATAAAAAAGATTAACGACGCTAAATTGGTAAAAAAATAAAAAAAATAAAAAAATTTAAAATAAAAAAATTAAATTAAAATATTATATTCAAATTCTTATAATTTTTAAAAAATAATAATATCTCTCATTCATAAATTATTTACTACTCTACCATGTATATATAATTATTATTTTTAACTTTATAGAAGGGCAAAAGTGGGACCATGTATATTGTTAAAAAGACATCAAATTAATAGAATAATTGTAATTGCAGAAATTTATTATATTTTACAAAGACAATTCTAATATTAGATTTTTATTTTTAAATAAACATGATAAAATCATATAATTATTCTTATCAAATAAATAAAAACATGAATAGGCCACTTCGTTTGGCTACCAATTGACTTATTTGTTTATTTAATTTATTTTTACTTATTTGTTTATTTGTTTATTTTTGGCTTATTTAGATTATTTTTGATTTATTTGCTTAAATAAGTTATTTCGTTTGGCTAAACTTTTATTTATTTTTGTTTATTTGGCTTATTTGCTTATTGATTTAAATATTACTTATTTGGCAAATCAAATGACGTTACTTATTTGGCTGCTTATAAGCCAAATAAACTAATAAGCTATTTACCCAAACGGGACCAATAATTATATATGCATGGTAAGAGTAGTAAATAATTTATGAATAATATATATTATTATTTTTTAAAAATTATAAGAATTTGAATATAATATTTTAAAAATTAATATTTTAATTTATTTTTAAAATTTTTTAAGTATTTAAATTTTTTTATTTTTTAAAATTTTAAAATTTTATTTTTTTTACCAAACTAGCGTCGTTAATCCTTTTTATGTTTTGAAGATCAGTTGATGGACGCAACACCACCGTTAAATCCATTTAATAAAGAAGTATGAAGTGGAGAGAAGAAGTATGGCAGTACAAGAGCGCTAGAGTTGAGGAATTATCCAGATCAGCTCATTTAACGCTAAAACGGTGTTGTTTCATCTGGCAGCACGCTCGCAGTACGGTGAGCGCGCAGCACCAATCCCAAACTCCAATCACAATGAGGATACGACAAAAGCATATTTTATTTATTTATATACTTACTCAATGTTTAGAGCTCAAACAATTGTATAATTATGATTTTATTTTAGTTTTTTCAATTTTAGTTAACATGTTTCAAATGATTTTTATTAGATCCTCAAATTTCCTTTTTAAAATTTCACTAAAGCTTCATCTATATCATGTAGCGTGTCTATTATTAAACACGTGTCCTATGCGTGTCATGTATAAGAAATATAATGAAAAGTTAGAATATTTCACGTGATGTGTCCGACACTTGTCTCACGTGTCTGGGCTGTGTTTGTGTCCAACATTGCTACGATAGGGGTGTAAAAAAAGCTCACAGCCCACGGGCTGGCTGAGGCTTGATCGACGCCCGCTACTGTGCGGGCTTAGCCCAGCCCAACCCGCTTCTAGTCCAAGCTTAGCCCTAGCCCGTAGCCTCCAACCTTAGGCCTGGGCCTCCCCTTGAGCCCATGAGAAGGCCTAACCTGAAGCCCAATCCCAATCCCAATCCCACCCATTTTGGCCCGATTTTACCCGCCGTCTAGGTTGGCCCTTGGCCTAGTCCGAGCTCGAGTCCAATGGCTTCTTCCCTTTGATCCGACGGTCAAGATTAAACCCCAAAAAACCAACGGCTTGGATTGTGTTACCATTAGGCTCGGCTTGGCCCGAGCCTGACGCGTTCAATAGCCACTTCTCAGTATTCAACGGTCACAAATTTAAAACGAACGATTCATATCGTTATTTTTTGAAATGAATGGCCGAGATTAAATATTCGTTGGGGCTGGTCCATCCCGGCCCAACGACTAGTTTTTGTTTTTTTTTTTTTCAAAAAAATTATAAATTTTTTTCTATAAATAAGGGGCACTTCAAGTTAAATAAGTTCATTCACAAATCTCTCTACTCTCTACTTTCTAATTAATTAGTAAATCGGTGGTATTTGGGTTCAGTGATATTCAAGTTCGGTATAATTGTTGGCGAATCAAGAAATGAAGATCAAGATCAAAACACAAATCGATTTTTTTAATTTAGTTTGTCTTATTTTTTGCAATTTAATTTATTTTTTGCAATGTTTAATTTATTTGAATATATTTTTTAATTCTAATTAACATTTTTTAAAAAAATTAAATTTTATTTCGATTTAAAATTTTAATTCTAATTTATTTTTTTCTACTCTCTCTACTCTCTATTCTCTAATTTTATTTTGCTTTAATAAATTATAATTTTTTTATTTTATTTATGGATCTACATATATTTTTCGTTGATGAAGAATAAGACATTTTTACATTTTTCACCTAGTGGTTCTAGACACACTCCTCCTACTTTTGCTCCTAATCAACCCAATGATTTTTCAACATTTACTGTTGTATCTGCATTTGTAAGTTCATCTAGCAAAAAACTTCTAAATATGTGGTAATTTTTTAAAAAACTTTTTTAAAAAAATACTGATGGTACCGTAACTGTTAAAACAAAATGTAAAATTTATAATAAATTTCTTTTGGATAACACATCGAGTGGCACTAGCCACTTACGAAGACATTCTGATATTCACTTTAAAAATGCAACTTTTAATCTCACCACACAAATGCAGATAGGTAGGGGTCCAACTGGTAATATTACCAATTTTTTCTAATCCTACCCGCGCATAATATTATGTTATTGATTATATAATAGAACATAAATAACCATTTTTAATAAGTAAACAACCAGTATTTGAATATATAATACAATGCGCATTTTTTTCCTCAATTTTAACGTTTTTCTAGAAATACTACTAAAAATAAAATTTTACAAAGATTTAATGAAATTAAAACAAAGTTGGTAGATTTATTTAAAAATCTAAATGAAAAAATTTGTTTAACTTTTGATTTATGGACGGCTAGAAATGCTACAAAATATCAATATATTATAGCACATTTTATATATAATAATTGAAATTTATTTAAAATTATTGAATTTTTCTATGCCGATCATTCTTTAGATGTAGTTATTAAGTAAAAACTAGTTTCGTAAAACATTGCATTAAAAATATTTTCTATTATTTTAAATAATAATTATTATAATAATGAATGTGCTAACTATTTAAAACATAATTTACAGATTCTATTATCTGGTTCTTTAATTCTTATTCGTTGTTCGGTACATATTTTAAATTTAATTATTAAAGAAGAACTTAAATATTACAATGAATCTCTTAAACGAATTAGACTAGCAATAAAATATATAAATAGTATTGGAAGAAGAGTTGATATGTATAAAAAATATGTCAAAAAAAATTTTAAAATTTTAAAAATTACAACATGATGTAGAAATTAGGTGTAATTCGACATATAATTTTTTACAACTAGCAATAAAATAAAAAAAATAATTGATTTATTTTTTAAAATGAATATGCTAACTCATTTTACTCCACCAATGCCTAGTAATTGGGATAATTTAAATGTATATAACAAAATTTATAAAATTTTTGATCAAGTAACAAAATTATTTTTTTATATTTACACTCTTACTATTCCATTAGTTTTACTGCAATTAAAAAATATAACCGCAATATTTAATGAATTTTTAATCAATATAAATTATTGTCAGATAATATTTAGTATGAAAGATAAATTTGATAAATATTATAATAAAATAATACATATTTTTGAAATAGTTTCAATACTAGATCTTAGGAGTAAAAATATTAGTTTACAATATTTTTTAAAAAATATTTATGGTAATGCAAACCAACTTGAACAAATAAATGAAACACTTAAAAATTTATATGATGAATATACAACTATTATAATACATCAATTAACACAACTCGCGGTTAGAATTTCATCTCGAAATCGTAACGATGATTGGTTTATAATAAAAATTATGAGATTTTTTGAGATTCATGTGAGTTCTATAACAGAACTCTAATGTTATTTGGATGTAGTAGAAAATTTAGATGAAGATTATTTTGATATTTTAGAGTATTGAAAACAACACGAGATGTCGTGGCCAATATTGTCCACAATAGCTTGTGATATATTTGCAGTTCCTATCTCTACAATTGATTCAAAGACTGCTTTTAGTGCAGGTGGACGGGTGCTGAACAAGTACAGATTCAGATTAACTTTATAGATGGTGCAAGTTTTGATGATCACACACGACACAATCTACGCAGCAAAAAGGTGTCAAAAAATTGATGAGAAGGAGACACTAGAAGCAGACTTGAAAATTATAACCTGTGGAACGCCTGAAAAATTATTAGGCTTAGATTAATTTTTATTTTTATTTTTTAAATATGTAAATGTTATTTCTTTACATTTGTAATTTTACATTTCATTTGTAATGTATTTTAAGTAGAAAATAATGTAAATGATTGTTAAGCTTGTATGTACCAACCTAGTTGAAATGTACTTGACAAATAGTGATACAATTTCTCTATTTTTTTAAAGTGTACAATACACTTATAATGTGTAAAATATAATATAATTATTAAAATTTAATTTTTGATTAATAAAATTTATATTGCATTTTA
>JAULJZ010149569.1:0-10303 GCA_032270985.1 Heliamphora pulchella | reverse complement strand
CCCGACATTTGAGTGTTTCATGCACTAAAGAGTTGGTTCTTGATTGTAAGACACGTTGGAATTCTACATATTTGATACTTTCTACTGCTTTGATTTATAAAGATGTCTTTTTTTTGCTTGAAACAGCGTGATTCGTCCTATGATTGCATGCCAAGTGAGAATGATTGGGAGATCGCAAAAGATATTTGTGGGACGTTAGCGCTTTTTTATAATGCGACTACGGTATTTTTCGGTACTACCTATCCCAAGGCTAACATATATTTTCCCAAGATATGTGAATTAAAAATTGCTTTGTTTCAATGGATCACTTGTCCAAATGAGTTGATTAGAAAGATGGCATCAAGTATGTTAGAAAAATTTGAAAAGTATTGGAATGTAGTTCATGGCATCATGGGTGTTGCCGCGGTTTTAGATCCAAGATATAAGATGAAGTTGTTGGAATGGTTTTTTCCTATGATTTATAGTGAGAGGGCTTATGATGAAATTGACAAGATTATGGACATTTGTTACAACTTGCTTGAGGAATACAACTCCAAAGAAAAGGATAAAAGGTCAAGTAGTGATAATTCTTCATCTCACAATGTGGTAGAAGGTCCTCAATTTGGGATAAAAGACTCTCTCTCTAGTTTTGATGTATTTGTTAGTTGTAATAGAGTGAGAACCAATATCAAGATGGAGTTGGATCATTACATTGAGGATGGAGTGTTACCAAGAACTTATGACTTTGATATTTTGGGTTGGTGGAGAACAAATGGATTAAAGTATCCGGTTTTGTAACGCATTGCAAGGGAAATTTTGGCTATTTCAGTTTCAACTGTTGCTTCAGAATCTGCTTTTAGCACTAGTGGGAGATTGTTGACTCCAAACCGTAGCCGACTTCATCTAAAAACAGTGGAGGCATTGATGTGTACACAAAATTGGTTATGGAGACAAATTAAAGGTAACTAAATAATTTATTTATTTAATCGTTGAAATAAAGTTTGAGTTTTATTTGTTGTAAGATATTGATTATTTTTAAAATTGTTGTAGGTTCTTCAACTATGGTGGAAGGTAGCACAAGCCAATCAATTCTGGATTACTATGATGATCATGGAGAAGAAAATATTGCAGGAAGTGATGAATAGTTTAGATTTTTTAATTTCCTTACATGATGATTTTGGGGTTTGTAAACTTTAATAATTGAAATTAATTTGTTCCAAGTATACATTTGAGAATTGAGATTTTATTTGTTGTAGGTTATTGATTATTATTTTTAATTGTTGTAGGTTTCTCAAATATAGTGAAAGGTAACGCAATGACTATGATGATCAAGGAGAGAAAAATGTTGTAGAAAGTGATGAATCTAATGATTATGAATAGTTTAGATTTTATAATTGTCATTTGATTATTTTTGGGTTTGTAAACTTTAACATTTGAAAGTTTGTTCCAATTTTCAAGTATGTGTTGTAAACTTAAATACTTGATTTGGTTTCAAATATTTGTTATTGGGTTGGTTTTATATTTTCTGGGACTTGACGGTCACAATTGAAAAAAGAGAGGTGCAAAATGAAATTCACCCACATGTTTTTACGGTACTGTGGCATTATGATTTGCTTCATCAGTGTTTTTATGCTCAAGCCCTGTGGTTATCCGTGGCACTTTGCACACCAATCTCTTGGTCTTGTTCTTGTTTTGTCATGGCATGCAATCACTGTTTGTTTTGCAACATTTAGTCTTACAAGTGCAATCTCTGTTTGTTCTTTATATTTGGTTGTATGATTTATATTTGTTAGTACCTATATTTGTTAGCATATCCGGGTTACCCACGGATTTCGGGTTACCCGATAATGCGGGTGCGGGGTAAAAAAACCCAACCCGATGCAGGGGCGGGGGCGGAGGGCAGGGGCAGATTATGCATCCCCGCAAAAAATTTGCTCCGTGGCCATCCCTAGGTGCTAGGTTTCTGGTAAAAAGAACTTTTCTTCCATTTAACCACTCGAGCGTATAGTGGGACCGCTCGAGCGCGTGACTACCAGTGAGTTTTCTCATCTCTCTGCAAGTTGGCCGCTCGAGTGTGCAGTGGGTCCGCTCGAGCGTTCACCTGGCTGAGAGTTTTCTTATGCAACAGCCTAATTTGATTATGCAGTTTTTAAAATTTTCTTCCATGGTGATACGAAGACACTGCTTTCAACTTTTTGCAAAGAGATTGGATGTGACCCACAATACCACAACAATGACAAATAGGAACAAATTTTTAAAAATCAAATAATTGTGATAAAGGTTTTTGAAAAGATTTTTTCAAAAATTCAGTCCTGATTTGCTTAGACTTTTTCAAAGCACTTTCCATAGTACCTATAGGCATGTTGACAGCTTTAACAAATTTGATTTTATCTAAAAATTTTGGGACAGAAGATTTGTGAACATACCCAAGTCCAATTTTGTCTGACGTCACTTTTTGCACACTTAGAATTTCTTCCAAAGTTAGGAAACCTGCATTCCATTTCTCAAGCATAGTATTAGAAGAGTCAAAATTCTTTTACAAATTTACAATGCTAGATTCAAGTGACTTCTTTAACTCAATATTTTTATGCAAAATTTTTTCAAGAATAACAGTTGTGTTTTTAAAAATTTTACATGATTCAATTAAGTCATCTCTTTTTTTTTTTCAACAGCATTCAATTTTTTGGTTAAAATGACTTTATGAGTTTTTAATTAACTAACTTCAGATAAGTTTTTAGACAATTCTTGTTTCAAACTTTCTATTCCCTTTTCAAATAATTTTTTCTTTATAGTCAATTTCAAATTTGTTTTAGCCAATTTATAATTTTCATAATACAATTTCTCATATGCATGCTGAAGAGATTCATCATCTTCTTGTTCACAATCAGATTTATCATTATTGTCAACTGACTCATTTTGTTAGATTTCATAGAATTAGAACTAGTGCATGCATGATCAACAGAATTTAGTGATACAGTAAAAGTAACAAAATTATCATCATCATTGTCAGTTTTATTCTCGGGATTGATTTTTGGCCTTTTTATTATCATTCTTAGAATTAATTTTGAGTTTATCTTCTCTTTTATTTTTCAAATTGAGATTGCTGTAATTTTTATTTTTAAAATTTTTTTTAAATTTTTTAACAAAATATTTTATAATCTCAACATCAATTTCATCATCTTCCTCAGTTTCGTCAATGTCATCATGAATTGTTTTTAAAGCCATACTTTTAGATTTTTTAAGTTGACGTAGACTAGCTTCATAGGTTTGAAGATTTTCAACCAACTGTTCAGCTAGCAACGTATCAACATCTTTGTTTTCTTCAATAGCGGTAACTTTTGGTTAGAATATCTCGAGAAATGATCTCAAAATTTTTCTAACAGTGCGGGATTCTAAAATTTTTTCGTTAAGAATAAAACTAAAATTGAATATGTCACTCAATTTAGCATAAAAATCATCAAAGGTCTTATTATCTTCTATTCTTAAAATTTCAAAACTGGCAGTGAGCCTTTAAAGTCTTGAAATTTTTACAGTTGTAATATTTTCATGAGTGACTTCAAGAAGATCTCACATTTCTTTAGCAGTTTTACACGTGCAAATTCGTCAAAATTCTTCCGGTATGACACTACTAAAGAAGGCATTGATAGCCTTGATATTCCAGTTTATATTTTTAAAATCTTTTTTATCCCATTGTTCGGTTGGTTTTAAATAAAATAAGTCCCAGATTTAACAGTGGATTGGGTGTAGGTATTAACAACAAAGATACAAACTCTTTCATCAATAGATTTTAAAAAAACCCGTATTCGAGCTTTTTAATTAGGGTAGTTTTCTCCATTTAACAGGTGAGGTTTAATGGTTGAGTTTTCTTATTTTGAAAATTTCATTATTAAGATTGATTATGACCGTTTTTTCAAAAAAAAAAAATTCTCTTCGAAAAAAAAATTTAATCAAAAAAATTATAACCCCTTTTTTTAAAAAAAATTATAATTATTTTTGAAAAAAATAAACCCGCTCTGATACCAATTGAGAAAATTATTTATATATTTTTTAATTAAACCAATTAAAAAATATTCTTTTTACGTTTTTAATCAATCTATGTCGTAGAATGCGAGAAGTAAATAATAAAACATCAAAACTCAACAACCAGATTTTTTACATGAAAAATCCAATTTTGGTAAAAAATTACGAGACTAATCCTACTCCAGGTAAATTAAGTACTAATCAAATAAACAGTTACAAGACATCCACTTACAGATTTTGATTGAATCCTTAAGCTATCTTGTCGAATCCACGTGCACCGTTTCTCACTTGATCACCGCAGCAACGAATTATCGAAACTTCACACATATTGAATTTTCAATACTTTCACACCGGTAAAATTCTCCGTCAGTAAATTTAAAATGCCTTCTAAGTTGAACACAAACAATCTTGGAATTTTTAGAACTCAGAAGAAAGTTCTGATATGCTTTAGAATTTTTTATTATTGAGGTGCAGAAGTTAATTTTCATGGTTGGCCTATGATCTTTTATATAAGCCTCAAAACCAGATAATTAGAGTTTCAATCGAATTAAAACTGCCTGATGTCTGCTCGAGCGTACTTGGGACCGCTTGAGCAGTCATGTGCCATATTGCATACTGCTTGCACGATCCTGCTTTATTGGATTGTACCTTCAATTTTGTCACTTGTACTTTAATTTTCTGACTTGAATAAAATTTTGATCAAAAAACTCTAATCCAACTAGGACTCACCAAATAAGGATCCTCCAAAATCTAAGATTTCTTAACCAATTAAAACTCAATAATTTTATCATAATCCAACCACAAGAGTTTTAATTAAACTAGGAGTTTTACATTCAATATACTACCTGGATTGCCATACAAATGAAATACTTTAATTTATTTATTATAAAATAAATTCTGAACACTCTCTACTATGCTAGTCTCTCTAATCTTCTTCTTAACCCTAGAATTCCCACAAATATTCTATTTATAGGCACACGATAGCAACTATATATAAGCACATAAAACTTACGACCATATAATTATGGGGTTCTTAGCCGGAGGTTCATAAACACAAGTTTATATAGCAAGAGGTCCATAAAGAAAAATATTAACGCGTAAGGTCCAACCTATTTAAAAAGTAAGCTTGCTCTCGAAAAGGCCTCTACGCAACGACCACGTTCTTTCCTGGGTGTAATAATCAGTGATATTGGCATCGGATTTCAATTAACTTCGTGTTCTGGATCGTGGGCTTGCTTTGAAAATGAATGTGCCGATTGATAAACGAGTACAGAGCAAAGGTTTTGCCTTCTCCATCGTTTGTGCGAAGAATTATGAAGATGTATTTGATCAACCTAATGGAAGTGATGGTTCAAAAGATGAGGCTCAGGATTCCTAGAAGATCGTCTTCTTTGGGATTCGAGATTTCAATAAGACGTATTTACAATGTACGTTGACATATATTGAAATAAATAAATTTATCTATTTCATCAAACAAACACATTTTGCTAAACATATAAATTTATCTGTTTTATTTTAACATGCATAATAAAACAGATAAATTTATCTGTCTTATTGAAAACATGTATATTAAAACAGATAAATTTTTATATTTTATTTTAACATTGACAAATGCTAAACAGATAAATTTATCTATTCTATTGAAAATAGTTATCAAGTGTTGTATTTCGTTGATACAGATAAATATATTTGTCTTATTAAAAACACGTATATTGAAACAAATAAATTTATCTGTTTTATTAGGTATTTTTGTCCCAAAAAACTTATAAGCGGCAACACATGACCTATCATTGGAAAACTTTTATAACGATGGATCTTGTGCGTTAAAAAATAATATGCTGGATGAAAAACAATAAACAACCTATAAATTGAATTTTTCACCAATTTTCCGTATAATTATACAATCCTAAAAAATTGAATTCTTAATGGGCTTATAAATCCAACCAAACCCAAATACATATAGATCAATATATATATACGGGCCGTGTAGATAAAAGACAATACTCTAATCCAACAATGTTGGCACATTTCTATATGTTTTTATTACTCAAATCTAAGTATATCTCAATTTTGGTATTTTTGACAAGTGTTTGATTAAGATTGAATTTTCTTAAATGAGTTGATTCTTTTCGTTTTAGAATTTGATCATTAGAAATAAGTAGTAAGGGTCCCAAGACCATCCAATTGATGATTATAACACATTGTTTTTGAGAATTTTCTCTCATTTATTTTATTTTTTTAAAAAAAATAGCTCTAAATTCAAACAAATTTAGGAATTTCGATACTAGTGATCCGCAACTCAATGCATTTTCCTGCTTCAATTTCCTGGAATTAGCTACACATTAGAACTTTTAGTTAGCATTAGAGAGTCAATAAGAATGATTTCATACTGTAGGAAGTGCACTCCTAACAACAAAGAAGGAAATGTACACTGAAAAGATGACATATATATATATATATATGTGTGTGTGTGTGTGTGTGTGTGTGTGTGTGTGTGCTTGTATTAATAGAGAGGCCATAAAATTGAAAATATATTGGCAGGGACATAGTTGTTGAGGAATAGAACACGATAACTAATCTCGCCCAAGATCAACCACGATCACACAAGCACGGAATAAACACGTAGAAGAGAGAAAGAGAGAAAATCGCACACAAACACAAGATTTACGTGATTCGGTAAGTTGTGCCTACGTTCACAGGATCACACACTTTCACTATTGATTCAAGGTTACAAAGGACAGAAAGGTCTGGGAGAGAGATTACAGAATAACACAATGAACAATAATGAAAACCTTGACGGCTGCTGCAATCCTAGCAGCTTATAAAGACATTCCCGCATAGACGGATCGATCTGTCTATCAAGCAGTCTTGCACTGCTCTCGATTTCTTGCCTGCAGACAACACCGATCGATCGGTCTCTCCACCGATCGATCGGTCAACCATTAAAAATGATTTTTATTCACATTAGGCTCAACAATTCTCCCACTTGAAGTAAAATCACCCCAAGTCTTGAGAAATTCCATCAACCTCACCAACACCTTGAAACCACCAACACAACCACTCAATCCTGTGTGACCCAATCTCCTATCTTCTATCCTTGAAGATCAACTGAAGCTGAGCACAGTTTTAGTTTGTCAATGTTGACGTCTTTTGTCAACATATCAGCTGAATTCTTCGCCCCCTTAATCTTCTCAAGATTCAACTGACTACTGTCCAGTAAAGAGCGAATGAAGTGATACCGCAGCTATATGTGCTTCGTTCTGGAGTAGAATGCTAGGTTTTTGGTAAAAAAGATAACACTTTGGCTATCATTGTGGAGCATCCCTCTGTCAACCTTCTTGCCCAACTCATCCAAGAGGCCCTACAACCATACCATCTCCTTTTCAGCCTCTGTCACTGCCACATACTCTGCCTCTGTAGTAGAGAGTGCCACAATCTTTTGTAACTTTGAAACACAACTCACTGCTGTGCCCCCCAAAGTGTAGACAAACCCAGTGGTGCTCTTCTTAATGCCAACATCGCCTGCTAAGTCCGTATCCACATAGCCCTGCAGCTTCAGTCCTATCCTCGTGAAATACAAGAACGTATCTGTAATCCCCTTCAAATATCTTAGAATTCATTTGACAGCATCCCAATGCTGCTAACTACTCCCACTGCATGTGCAATATTTGGTCTGGTACAGACCATAGCATACATCAGGCTACCAATAGCCAATGTATAGAGAACCTTGCTCGTGTGCTCCTGCTCCTGCTCTGTTCTTAGAGACTGATCCTTAGTTAGCCTGAAATGGCTAACTAATGGTGTACTGACAGGTTTAGCACCATCCATGTTGAACTTGCTCAACACCTTCTTCACATATTTTGCTTGAGATAGTCTCATGGTTTCTGCGGCTCTGTCTCTGACTATCCTCATCCCAAGAATATGCTTGGCAGCTCCCACATCCTTCATGATAAATTATTTTGACAGTTGTTTTTTCAGCTTATTGATCTCCTCGATGCACGACTCAACAACGAGCATATCATCTACGTACATCAGTAGAATGACATATGAGCTGTTAAAACTCTTGACATAACAGCAATGATCCACCTCCAGCCTGGTAAACCCGGGACTCTGCATGAAGCTGTCAAACTTTTTGTACCACTGTCTTGGAGCTTGTTTAAGACCATACAAGGTCTTTTTCAATTTGTAGACCATATCTTCCTTTCCTTTTACTACAAATTCCTTAGGCTGGCACATGTATATATCTTCTTTCAATTCACCATGAAGGAACGCAGTCTTGACATCCAACTGTTCCAGAAATAGATCCTCTGCAGCTACAATTCCCAGCACTGTTCTGATCATTGTCAACTTCACAACCGGAGAGAAGATTTCAGTGAAGTCAACTCATTTCTTCTGTTGAAATCTCTTGACAACCAACCTTACCTTGTAGCGCCTGCTGCTGTAATGTTCTTCCTTCACTCTGTATACCCACTTGTTGTGCAAAATTTTCTTTCCAAATGGCAATATAGTCAGCTCCCATGTCTGGTTTGTCAGTAGAGACTTCATCTCATCTTTCATTACTGACTCCCACTTCATCGAACTCTCGTTCTGTAAGGCTTCTGCATAACTTTCTAGCTCACCACTGTCAGTGAGTAAAATGTAGAACAAGGACGGTGAAAACCGCTGTGGCGGTCTGATGCTCCTAGAAGACCTCCTGACTATTGTCACCGGTGTACTGTGTTCCACCTGTGAGTTCATGTTTTCCTTGTCTTTCTCATCCCTATTCTGTTTGGCTCCCTTAGAAATGTCATCCAAGTCAATGAACTCGGGTTTTTTTTGTCTCCGGCAACATTTTGTCTGTCTCAGTCTTTGACTTATCCATGTACAGCACCTGTTCATTAAACACCGCATTCCTGCTTCTGATGATCTTTCGGTTCTTGTCATCCCAAAATCGGTAGTCAAACTCATCATCACCATATCTAATAAAATAACAGACTTTAGACTTTGGTTGCAATTTAATTCTAGCATTAGAATCAACATGAACATATGATGTACAACCAAAGACATTCAGAGAAGATAAATTTACCTCATTTATGCTCTAAACCTCCTCTGGAATTCTAAATCCCAACAGTACTAACGGTTCTCGATACAGAAAGTAGGCTGCTGTATTCACTACATCAGCTCAAAAATAGTCTGGTAGCCTAGAATGCAGTCTCATGCTTCTGGTACTCTCATTCAGTGTTCGGTTCATCCGCTCAGCCACGCCATTCTACTGTGGCATTCCTGGAATGGTCTTCTCCCACCTGATTCCACTAGCTGCGCAGAAACCTCTAAATCTCCCGTCTGTGTATTCACCTCCATTGTCTGACCTTAGACACTTCAGCTTCAATTTGATTTTAGTCTCAACTAGAGCCTTCCACGTCTTAAAAGTATCAAACACATCAGACTTGTACTTTAGACAGTAGACCCATACCTTTCTACTAGAGTTGTCAATGAATGCCACGTAATACTGCTAGCCTCCAAGAGATGCAACTGGAAAAGGAAATCTGTGCGTACCAACTCCAGCCTGTCTAGCTTTGGTGTCCTGCCGCCTTTCAAAAAATTGACCTTCCTCTGCTTTTTGAAGATGCAACCCTCACACAATCAAATTTTACAGACTTCAAACCCGGCAACTTACCCTCTGATTGTAGA
The DNA here is from genome assembly GCA_032270985.1 of Heliamphora pulchella. NCBI lineage: Eukaryota > Viridiplantae > Streptophyta > Magnoliopsida > Ericales > Sarraceniaceae > Heliamphora > Heliamphora pulchella. The sequence continues at coordinate 634 of JAULJZ010149569.1, read as the reverse complement.
AATTTCATCCATTTCTCGCTCATGTGCCCTAGCCTTTAATGCCATAAGATCATGTCTGAATTACTAGAAGCCAACGCTACTGTATCCCTTGTACTAGTAGTTATGTACAAGGTACCTGTCTTCGTTCCTCGAGCCACTACCATAGCTCTTTTGATGACTTTTCACGTGCCACCAACAAAGGTCACTGAATGACCTTCAACATCTAACTGTCCAACTAAAATTAGATTTCTCATCAATTTAGGTACGTGTCGTACCTTCTATATCTTCCACATTGACCCGTTTTGTGAGACCCAGACCCGTCTCTTTTTGAGACTTATATATATATGATGTGTTTTGCATATATATTTCTAAAATGCATGATTTACTCGTTTTGATGCATGTTTAAGTTTATCTGAGCATGCGGGGTTGGTTCCGGGGGTTATAGGGAGTTGCCGTGTGAATAAAAAAAAGATATTTTGGAGGCTTATAAATATCTGGAGTTAGATATTTTCAAAACTTAACTCCTAAGTTTCTTCCAGTTTTTTCTCTGCCTTCTCTCTAACTTCTCGGGAACCCGAGGCTTGGTTTTTGATAAACCAACTGCTGATCCTTAGTATCGGCATCGTGGTCTACGCATCCATCCAGTCAGAATTTT
>JAULJZ010149568.1:0-10304 GCA_032270985.1 Heliamphora pulchella | reverse complement strand
GTTTTAATTATTTAAAATGCTAACTAATACGAATAGAATATAAAAAATTAAAAATTACAATCAACATATACTTAAGTCATAATTTTTTAATCTTAAAGTATTAATTTGTATTTTACCAATTGTAGTTAAACACAAAATACTGAATAAAAAAATATTCTATTGTTAAAAAATTTATAATAGATAAGTTAAAAGGCTGATATATAAGTAGTACTATGTTATATTTAATTTTTTTCATAAATTTAATTTTGTAATTAAAACATGATTATAAACATATTTAGTCTATTTAAAATTTTATAATTAATTTTAAATTTTATTTTTATATTTATTGAAATTTTATATTTTAAATTTATTTTGAGCTCTAAAATTTTCAAGATCGGCCCTGGGAATGGGTGAGAGTGGCGGCATGGACAAAGGTGTTGACGAAAGATAAGAGCAGTGGTGAGAGAGGAAGGAGAGAGACAGCAAGATGGTGACAATAGTATTGGTGGTGGGCAGCTGTAGAGAAACGCGGTGATGATATTTTAGGATTTTCAACCTAAGCCCTGTTTGGTTGCAATTTTTTTTATTTTTCCCAACAAAAATTCTAAAATTAGATAAAACGCATTTGCTAGCTATTTTTAAAAAAAAACATTTCCAGAAAATTGAGTTAAAAAGGAGCTAAAAATGAAAATTTTGAAAACGATTTTAAAGTATTTTTCATGTTCTCTCTTATGTGGTACTTCATGCATTAAAAAATAATTATTAACTTTAATATCCAAATGCATTTTTTTTTAAATATTAAAAAAATCTCTTTTAAATTTAAAAAAAATCATTTTTTAATATAAATTTTAAAAAACTCAACCAAACGAGTTAATTTATCATCAAGTAAAAAAAAAAATTAACTAATTATCAACAAACTGCGACCCTTCTTCATCACTTAGTGAGATTTATTCTCAACCATTTGATTGAATTTATCTTAACTTTGTAACCTACAAGGGAGACAAATGTTTCATCAAAAGTTAATTTATTTTGTAATATTACAAAAATAAGAAAAAAAATATATAACTTTTTATCAACCAATCTCAATCTTTGTTCATCACTTTTTGAGGTCTATTCTCAGCTTTTACTTTGTAATTTTACACAAATAAGAGATAGAAGAAATATTACTTTTTATCAATCAATAGCAACCCTTCTTTTATATATGATTTTTTGAGATCTATTATCAACTATTTAATTGAATTGTTATTAACCTTTGAAACGGTCATGAAAACATATGTCACATCAAATGTTATTTTTTAATTTATTTATTTATGGTGGTATTTGACATTATTACAATTAGTAGTTTATAAATTGTAACTTGTAATAGAAATTGTGAGTGTTTTATAGAAATTGTAAATTATAGCTGAATTAAAAAATAATAATTATAATTAAAGCAGAAGTTGTAGGTGTTTTAAAAAATTTATAATTTATAATTTATAACTAAAATTAGTAATAAGAGACTAAAAACTACTAAAAGTAACTTTGCCAAACACCCCTTATATATACTTATCTATGCTATTATGGCTTCATTTGGCAAAATATTTAAACCTGACTTTTTGTTTTGTGGGCTTAAAGTCAAAAATGTTAAAAAAATCAAAAAAAAACCTAATTTGAAAATTCAAAAGATTTTAGTTTTATGTTACTTTTTTACATAAAATAATTTTATATATTTTGTAAGAGTATCATAACTTTTGTATACACATCCGTTTTTATAAAAATTATACTTTTAAAAACTAGTCGACAAAATCTATCAAACAAGATCTATATTGAAAATAAAAATATATAAAAATAAATTTTAAAAAATTATAATAAATTTTTTTTGACTTAAATATCTTTTGGCTTAAAACTACTTTAAGCCAAATTTTTTAATTTGTTATCTTTTGGCTTAAAGTCGCTCATTCAATCGGTTCACTAAATAAACTTTTTGCTTATTTGGTTTAAAGTGATTTAAAGCAAAAAGTCTTACATAAAGTCAGGTTGACACACAAGACCTATATTGTTGGGATTTGAACACCAATCTCCGAACGCGAACGGAAACAAAAAAAATTATTGCACACATCAAAGAAAAATCACACAAGAATTTACGTGACTCGGCACAATTAATTTGCCTACGTTTACGTGTGCGAAAGATAATTCACTATAATTGTAAAATGTACAAATTCGAGATCAAAAATACCTAAAAACTCGACACCTACAATCCGAACCCTCAAACAAACCCTGTTTCTCCGCTCAAAGGTTATTCTCTTGCCACCAGTATTTTTTCATCTCTTCTTACATCCAGGCCCGGCCCTAGGCTAAAGCCATTAAAGCCACCGCTTTAGGCCCCAATTTTGGATAAAAATTTGGGGCCCCCAATTTTTTTAAGCCTTTTATATATATATATATAGATATAATTTTTTTATGAGGCCCAATTAAAAATAATCCCCACCCAACCCAAATGCCCAATCGACCTATCATGCTTCAGGCAAGCAAAAATGCAAAATTAAAATTCTAAAATGCCCTAACTTTGGTACTGGAAGAGGAACTGAGGAAGATTAATAGACCCTCTCACTATCGGGCTCTCAGCCTCGCTCACTCGCCAGCGAGAACTCTCAGGCCTCACTCTCACTCTCTCAGGCCTCATCCTACGGTGAGAACTCTGTTGCTTTACTCTCAGCCCTTAGCCTCGCTCGCTGGCGTCGTCGCAAGCCCGCAACCCACAGCTTGCACCGCAACCAGTCACTTGTCATCTGTTGTCGTTCGTTGTTAACAATGTTAGCAAGTTGCTTCAAAGTAAAGACATGCAAATTAGTAATGTTATAGAGCAATTAAAATGGTTGATTACGTATTTTGAAGGGTATAGTGAGACGGGTTTTGCAGATGCGATAATTAAAATTAAAGAAATTGCAAGTGAAATAAAAATTAAACTCGTATTTTTTGAAAAGCGTGTTATTCGTAGAAATAAGCAATTTAATGAGATTGTTAGTGATGAGGTGATGCAGTCAGTTGAAAAATATTTCAGAATTAATTATTTTTTGTTTATAATTGATTAAGCTTTATCTTCGTTTAAGAGCAGGTTTGAACAATTTAAATTCTATGAGGCAATTTTTGGCTTTTTGTTTGTTTTAAAGAAATTAAATTTTGCGAGCGATGAATGCTTGAAGAACTATTGTGACAAGCTTGAAACTTTTTTGAAATATGAATGGGTTGCCAATATTGATGGGAGAGATTTATTTTTGGAATTGAAAGTGTTAAAAGTTTCTTTACCAAAAGAAACAAACAAGCCACTTGACGTGATAAACTATTTGAAAAGAATAGAAAATTGTTTTCCAAACACATGGATTGTTTATAGAAACCTTTTAACTATACTTGTAACTGTTGCTTCTGGAGAAATTTTTTTTTCAAAATTGAAGTTGATCAAAACTTATCTTCGATCAATCATGTCATATGAAAGATTGAATGAACTAACTATATTATCTATTGAAAAGAATATTGTGAAATAGTTAGATTATACAAGTTTAATTATTACTTTTGCTACAAAAATACAAGAAGGGTTGTATTTAAACTATAGTTTTGAGTTATTGTAATGAGAAGTATTAATTTTAATGGTTTTATCTTTTTAGTTATTATTAATTTTTGAGTTGATTTTATTATTTATTTTTTTAATTTGTATTAATTTTTAAGGGGTCCTATTTGACAAGTACGCTTTAAACCCTCAAAAACTGAAGGCTGGCCCTGACTACTTCTGTCAATTCTCATCGCTATCTCTTACTATTATTATCGAATAATACCTTAAATTATTACATTCATCCGTAATCTTCAATCACCGCTTTTTAAACATTTATGTGTTAAATATTTTTTTATTTTTTATTTTTTTATAAAAATAAACAAAAATATATATATATTTTTTTGTTGAAAAAAAAAAATAAACATTATGAAATAAGACCTTAATAATATTCGATCAACTTAATAATTTATATTAATACTTTATATATTATTATTTACAAAATGAACAATTTAATTCATCAAACAATCGAACGTGAACTCCACATGATCCATTATTGGGTCTAGGGACAGTAGAGGTTCTAACCCTATAGTCCAAGTTCAGTTGCGTGTGGTTTATGTTGGTCCTATTGTAATGATTGGTAAAATTTAGTTAATTATTTTGGTAAATTACACTGATTTCTTGATATTTTTGATAAAAATAAATTTTTTTTTGTGATTTTAAAAATTGCAGTAACACCCCATCAGATTTGATTTTAATATCAAAGAGACCCCAACTGTTAAAATTTTCGTTTAATTTAACGAAAAACTACCGTTTCATCCCAAAATCGCCCTCAAAACCACTGTCCATTCTAAAACTATCATCAAAATCGCCGTTTGCAACTCCCACCCAAAATCGCCGTTCCCACCCCACCCAAACCCCAAACCACAAACCAGTCCCCTCCCCCTCCCTCCCACCCCCACCGCCGGTTCCAAACCTAAACCCCAACCCCAACCCGTGCGCCGTGCGCCGTGCGGTGGCGTGCGGTGTGCGGATCCAAACCCACCGCCGGTCTTAAATCCAAACCCCAACCCCAACTCGTGCGGTGTGTGACGGCGTGCGGCGCGCGACGGTGGCCTGCTGCGGTATCTCTCTCTTTCTCTGTGGCGGTGATTTCCGTTAAATACTTTTTATAAAATATTGTGGGTCTATTTTTATTCGGTAAATAGAAGATGAGAGAAACCTACTTATTGTATATTATATATTTTTATTTATCAAAAAAATTACATAAGAAATGTCACTTCATACTTCAGGAGTCTTTAATAATTTTCCCAACATTTCACTCCTAGGGTCCATTGGATTAAAAAGTAAAAAAAAAAATCTTAATTTTAAAATTTTAGTTTGGCAAATATGAAAGTTACAAGAAAGTTATTATTTTTATTAAAATATTTGAAATAAAAAATATTAGCAGGAATTATGATTAAATTTTAAAACTTTTTGCATTATATTTCATTATTTTGTTGCATCCATTTGATTAGAATAAAACTTTTGTAAAACAATAATAAATTTTTAAAATATTTAGTTTGGAACACTAGAAAGTTACAACAAAGTTATTGTTTTTACTGAATTGTCATTTTACAATAGAAAAAGAAATATTATTAACATTGTAAATATACTTTAAAAATAAAATAATTGGTCCTAGCTTTCGCCAAAAAAGTGATTTTTTCTGCATAGTTTGTATAAATCTAAAAATTATGTTTGCAAGTTAAGGAGAGATGCACAATAAAAGTTACTTTTCAACAACTTTTTGAACTTTTCTTACAAAAATTCCTAAAAAAAATAAAAATAAATAATTACCCAAAAAAAAATTCCTAAAAAAGTTCAATTTTTTTTTCTTCTCTTTCTTCTATTTTCTAGTAGTATCTTGCTAATTAAACGGACCGCATGAAAAAAATATTTGGGGTGTAGGTTGTAATTTTGATAATTATTATAAAATTATATAAATGGCCATCAAGATATCTAACAATATTGAAAGTTTTTTTTTTTATTTTTTTTGTAATATTGAAAGTTGCACTCTTTTTTGAATGTGAGGGAGATTATATTGGGTCTTCGGATGTCGGCTTAAAATTGGTTTTTAGTTTAAAAAAATCAACTTGTTTTATCCAAAATTTGAAATTAATTTTTTTTACTGACTCTTTAGCTACTTCTTTATTGTACTTTTGAGTGTGCTTCCTTTTTTCTTAGATGGGTTAAAATCCGAAGAACCAAACAGGCCTTTAACAAACCTACCAATCTCCATACAGTTTAATGATTTTTTTTTAGGATTTTTTTTTTAGACTAACATTTGAATTCATAGATCTAGTCATAAAATTTGTCTTTTTATTTCATGCACTCTACATCGTAGAATCATATAAAGATTTTTAAGTACATAAATCTCGAGATATGGTTAATGATTTAAAAATGCATTAAAAAAAGAGTAATTTTAGTATAAATTTTATTATCAATTAATAATAAAATTTTAGTTTTATAGTAATTTTTTTAATAGTTTTACTCCCATGCGATAAGTGATATATTTATCAGTTAATAAAACTGAAATATTAGTTAAATAAAAATATATCACTTTCAATTTTCAACAATTATGATAACTTGATAAATGTATTATTTAAATTTTTTTGCTTGTCCAAAAAGAGAAAAATTAACTCTTAAATATGAATAAATTAGATATAATATAATTATTTTAAATTTGATATGATTAATTCTCTTAAAATAAAAATTATGAGACTAATTTTTTGAGATTTAAAAAATTGACTAATTTTTAAATTTTCCTTAAAAATGCTAAAAATATGAGCATTTAGAAACAAATAATTACATCTTTTGAATGTTAGGGAGATTAGAGTGGGTATTTGGCTGTTGGCTTAAAATTGGCTTTTAGTCAACAACAAAAAAAAAAGTGAAAAAGGCTCAGTTTGGCTAACTTGTTTATAAGCAAGTTTGACTAAGTTGATGAAATTAATTTTTTCGTCTTTAGTGAATTTTTTTCATTATTTAGTCAAATTTTTATACTTTTTTGACTCATCTCATTGAGACGAGTCGAAAAAGTAAAAAATTTTAATCAAAATATAAAAAAACCTCAAAAAGACGAAAGTAAGCAAAAAATAAGCAAAAATATCAAATCAATGAATAGTAAGGTAAAATAAGAAAATAAGCCAATAAGCAAGGTATGCCAAACGGGGCCAAAATTTGAAGTTAGGGAAATTAGATACAAATAATTACATCTTTTGAATGTTAGGGAAATTAGAGTGGGTTTTTGGCTGTTGGCTTAAAATTGGCTTTTAGTCAACAACAACAAAAATCAGCTTGTTTGGTTAGAAAATCTAAAGTTCTTTTTCATTTTTTTACTGACTTTTTAGTTAACTTTGAGTGTGCTTGGACGGGTTAAAAGCTGAAGAACCAAACAGGGCTTTAACAAACCAACCAATCTCCATACCTTCTCATTTTTTAGGATATTCTTTTTTTCTTTTTTTCTTTTTAGACCATGTAACATTTGAATCCTTGGCTCTAACTCTAAAATTTCTCCTTTTATTTCAATGCACTTTAAATCATAAAATCGTATAAAAATCTTAAAGTGCATATATCTCAAGATATAGTTAACGATTTAAAAATGAATTAAATAAAAAAATAAAAAAAAATTAGAAACAAATAATCAGGTACCAAAGCTTTTAGAACCACCATAAATAAAGAAAAAAAAAATCATTAAAGCATGATAATGAAGGACAGGGGAGAGGGCCCCATTGTGGTCACTGTTCCATAAATAATGTTCAGTTGAGGAGCAATAATGGAGGGAGGCTTTACTCACCTTGGACTGGTCCCTCAACATTTAAAGATCAATCAAAGAAGAATTAACCTAGCTGTGTTTCGAATTTTTTTATTTTTTATTTTTTATTTTTTTACTTGACAACTCTGTTTGGCAATCAATTTAGGTTTCGTTTGATAAATAAGTAAAAAGTTTATTTATTAAATTTTTAAAAAATTTAAAAGTAAAAGACAATAAATAAAAATTCTTTAATTTAAATTCACTTTAAGTTAAAAAGTAAAAAATTTTAAGTCATAAAATTTTATTTTAGGTTAATACGCAAAAAGGCAAAAAGACTAAAAATTAATAAACAAAAAGGTAAAAAGTTGAGGTTAAGAAATGAAGCTTAAAGCTTATTTTGGCATTAAGCAAAAAAAAAAAACAAAAGTCTGCCTTAAAATAGACTGCCAAACGAGGCCTTAAAATTTTTTTATTTTTTTTGGCTTTTTAAATATCTCAAACTGTCTAAGCTATTTGACGTGCATATCAATTAATCTATGAGATTCAATCTCACTATTCACTACAGAAGATCTAAAAAGCCAAAAAACTTTTACCAAATTGAAAAGGGTTAAAGAGGGTGAGATTAGATTATAAGAGAAAAATGTCATGTTGTATCTTATATGATTTACCAAATTGAAAAGAGAAATGGATTATCCTCTTAACCGTCTTAACTGTTATAAGCCCACAATCTTGGGACTTATTACTATCCTGCCATTTAGGTAGATTTAGTTCTTCAACTAAACGACTTTGAGAAAAAAAAAGTTACGATAATTTTTAAAAATTAATATAATTATTTAAATTTTTGTACAATTAAATTTTTTAAAAATATGAAGACTAAACTCAAGAAATTAGTGAAGAAGAAAACTGAAAATCCTCGGTATTGTTGAGTTGAAATATTAGTTAAACAACGGTAATAACATCATCAAAGAACTCATAATGCGCTAATATTGGAGGGGTGGAATCGACTACCAAAAAGATAAACTTAGGTCTTGTTTGGTAATTTGTTGTAAATTGGCTTAAAATTTGATTTTTTTGTTTTTTTGTTTAAAGTTGAAAAAGTAAAAAATTTTGTTTTTCAACTCAGAGGGTTTTAACTTTTTTATTTTTTATTTTTTACATAATTTTTTTTAATTTTTTAAAAATATCATAACTTTTATAATATACAAATCTATTTTTAATAAAAATTATTTATTTAAAATATATTGATCAAAATTTATCAAATAAAATCTTTATTGAATATTAAATTATCTAAAAATAAATTCTTAAAAATTATAATAATTTTAAGCAAATTTTTTTACCTTTTGAATCATATTTAGCTTTTGAATTAAAGTTACCTCACATATTTCTCAAATAAACTTTTGGTTTTTTAAGTTTAAAATAATTTTAAATAAAAAACTTAATTTAAAATTAAGTTGCTAACCTTACTAAGATCCTTTGTTGAGATATGAAGGTATTACTCACTTTGTTAGGGACCTTAGGATTCCGTACATTTAGTGGTTGATTGAATTTGACAGCTATAATAATTATATTTACCTATCATTTAATTTAACAATTTTAATGTGTTTTTGCATATTTAGAGGTGATTGAATTTGGTATTTATAATAGAATAATTTTAGTATAAGTTTTATTATTAATTGATAATAGAATTTTAATTTTATAGTAATTTTTTTTATAATTTTAGTCCCATATAATAAGTGATATATTTATCAATTAATAAAACTGAGATATTAGTTAAATGAAAATGCATCACCTCTTATTTTTAACAGTTATGATGACTTGATAAATATATTACTTGAATTTCCCTACTTGTCTAAAATAGAAAAGATTAACTCTTAAATAAGAATAAATTAGACATAATATAATTATTTCAAATATAATAGGACTAAATTTTTAAAATAAAAATTATAAAACTAAATTTTTAATGAGATCTAAAAAAAATTAATTTTTAAAATTTTCTTTATAAGAATTATATTTAAATATTATTTGATTTGACAATTCTTACATACAAGATGTGATATGAGAAATGATACTAATTATAATATTTAATTAGTTACATAATACGTGATTATCACTAACAGGAAAAAAATAAAAAAATTATAAAGTTAAAAAATTAAATTAAAACATAAATTCTTAAAATATTTTATTTAAACTCTTTTTACTTTTAAATTATAATAATACCTCTTATTTATAACTTATTTACTACCACTATCAACTAAATATAATTGTTAATATCAAATATATAGAAAAAAAAATTACCTATTTTGAACAAAAAGAAAAAATACTAACTTTTTACCCAAATAACTAATTTTAAAAAAGTTAACTTAAAAACTAAATTACTAAACAACTTATTTTGAACTAAATTTAATTTTTTAATTAAAAATACAAAAAAAACCATAAAACAAAAAATTAACTTTTTAAATTAGTTGACAACCGGGCCTGTAATTTCGGCCCAGATTTTTTATCTTTTATTTGAAATTACAAAAAGTTAAAAGATAAAAGATAAAAGATAAAAGATAAAATGCCACTATTTTTTTTACTTACAAGTTGCAGTTACGAATAATCAAATGATTTTTTATTTATTTAATTTAAATTACAAAAAATAAAAATAAAAATATTAATTTTAAACCGAATTACAAAACTAGCTGCAGTTGGTCTTCTTAACTTTAGAATGGTCAATCCAGGTGCGCCCATATAAGGGGCCTTTTCTGCCATTTGAAGACAGAAGAAATGAATAGAAGAAGGGTAAAAAAAATAATTAAGAGGTGTAATATGCAAGCGGTAATTTTTAAAAGGAGGAAATATATTTTTTTTATCGATAAATATATTGCACCTTATACTTGATAAGGTGTGAACTCCCGACATTCTCATTTGAGAGTGTCACGCCCCAAAATTCGGATCACGTGAAAATCCACCAAACATCCATTTTATATGAAAATATAGATTTTTATACATTAAAATTCGCCTGTTGAA
>JAULJZ010149567.1:0-10304 GCA_032270985.1 Heliamphora pulchella | reverse complement strand
ATTTTTTATGATCCAATCCGTTCATTACGTAAAACTTATTGAGTTTCTTTTACAATTCAAATTTTATATTTATCTAATACCTATAACTAAATGATTGAGTAACATTTGTTTAATAATATTTTTTAAAAATTATATTTTTTATTTTTTTATTTATAAAATAATATTAGGAGATCTTATTCAATCACTTAATTACATATATCGGATGAATTTGAATTTTTACATACTAAACAAATTAGAAGAGTTCTACGTAATGAACGGATTAGATTATAAAAATGTATTCAAAAAACGCGTCAAACAAGGCATAGCTGAACGAAAATTTAATGAATGAACTAATTTGATACAAAAATTAAACCTGATGAGAGATTACTGATATTTCATAAACTACATGAGAAATTTCTATTTTTGTTAGAAACCAGAAAGGAGGTCAGTGTAATTTACTCTTTTGTTTATTATTTTTTTAACTTATATCTCTCTTTTTCGTTGTGTTTGGTTGAAAGTGAGCGTGACCTTAATAAAAATCATTAATAATATTAGGAGGTTGCTTTGAGATACTGAAACTTTTTATTATGTTATTACCTTTGATAGTTAAAAAATATTTATTATTTAGATTTTTATGATTAAATTATTTAAAATATCTTTAGAAACGAACAATTACTAGTGTGTATATATATATAAAAGTTTGAGATGTTAGCCGGGCCGATCTAAGGTTTTTAGGGATCTAGATGAAATTTTAAAATCGAGCCCTTACAAATATTTATAGACAAAAATTACAAAAATGAAATCAACGTCACAATGAATTTTTTTGTAAATATTCAATAAAGTTTGATTTGTTAAGATGCTTTTGTGTCTTTTAGCTTCTTCACTCTCTTTTTTTTCTGTAAAAGGCAAAAAAAAATTAAACATGTTTGGTAACATGTGTATTTAAAACTAGTTTTCTTTTATAATTGTTGTTTGGTTAAAAAAAATTTTGAATTTTTTATATATAACCAAATAATCATTTTACATTTAGACAATAAGAAAGAAAATAACAGCTGTCATAATTTTAAAGAAATACCTAAATAATTTAAAGTTATAAATACTAAGAAATATTCTTTTCACATTTTATTTAACAATATTTTACTAACAATTCATGAGTTTGAAAAATAAAAATCTAATAATTTTAACTAATTTAACACTTTTAATGACTTTTTATTTATTTCGGTGATTTTTTTTTTAAAGGATTAGACCTAATTTGCGCTATCCACTAATAAAATAATTTTATTTTGAATTTGATATTAAGAAATAAATTTATATAAATTTAAAATTAAAATCAAAGTAATTGAAGGCTCTTTATTTGATTGAGGTTTAAATTTAAAAAAAAACATTTTTAAACTTAATATAAATGCTTTATTTAGAATGGGCCCCATTTTCTGAACAAAGTCCAGAGCCCCTAGGTAGCAACCTTTCCAGCTTACGCCTAAGGCCGAACCTAAATACTAGAAAAAAATAATGAGTTTGTGTTTGGATTAAATAAATAGGTTTTTTTTAAAAATTTTAAGTAAAAAAATCTTTTAAAAAAATTAAACCAAACATAAACTAAATATGTCCAGTGACACAATATTCAATTGTATTAGCAGTGATGCTGCGTTTCATGAAATTTATAAAATAATAAGAATAAATTATAAAAAAAAATACATCAATATGGACTTGTTGACCTAGTCAATGCCTATTGACCTCGTCAAAAAGCTTGCCTTTATGCAAATTAGCAATGATGGGGTTGAAAAGTAAGGCAAGTACTAGGATGCACTCACTCTACAGCAAAAGAAGATTTTTAAAAAGGGTCCACACCTTCTCTCCCTTATCAAGGAATGGACTTAACAAGGTTCACTTGCATGATTCAAATTATTTATTTTATTATTTTTAATATATAAACTATTTAAATAAAAAAATTAAATTAATAGGAATAATTTGCATTTGTTTTAAATAAATAAACAGCGTATTACTATTTAATTTTTTATAAAAGGTGATTTATTATAAAATTAAATAATATCCGATTAATTTAATTTTTTATATATCTAAATAATTTACACACTAAAATAATAAAATAAATACCTCATATCATAACAAATGGACCTATTTTGAACTCGAAATTAACCCAATATAACTTGTTCAGTCCGATTATAAATTGGAGAGAAGTCTGTCCCTTTTAAAAATTATATCCCCTGTGTAAAGGCATTTTTAGAAAATCTTTCAGCTGTAGATGGGCTCAAGGGGCGAATAGGTGTAAACGCCCCTTCTAATATGTTAATACAAGTCCAAAATATAGTAAGATTAAATAGGTTACTCCCTTAAAATTTTCTTTAAAACTTAATACTCTCCCTTTTAAAATCATATAAGAATGGTGTTGGTGTATATTTTATATTCTACAGATACATATAATTAGTATTTTATTTACATGTATTTGGGTTAAGCATGAGTGATCAATTCACACGATGTCTAATATGTATAAAATTTTACAATTATATGGGGTTAGAGTTTTAGAATTTCTTATAAATAAGATTTTATAGTTTTAGTTATAATGTGGAAAATTAATCAAAAGAGGTAAAAATGTAGAAAGAGATGAAAATATACCGAGAGCACAAGAGTAATCCTTGAGCAAAAAAACGGGATTTATTTCAATGCACAAGTTGTAAATATCGAATTTTAGAATATTTTTTATTTCAAGATTGTGTACTCTACAGTTATAATGGATTACCTCTTGCGCATGTGGATGTAAACAGATTATGCCAATTCATATAAATTATTACGTAATTTTTTTTTGTGTATACGTAATTTTGTTTTTGTTTACATTCAAAAATTAATGTATTCAAATCCCAACAAACAGTTCATTCCACAAATTAAAATTTTACGCCTCTTCCTACTAATTTCAGCACTGTCCCGTCATTATTGCCAATTCCTACTAATTTCAGCACCGTCCCATCATTGCCAAGATTGTCAAAGCATGCTAGGCATAAGTTGAACTCCTTGTAGTGCCCAACAGCGCAGCATCACAAATGCTGGATGACAAGAACAAGCTGTGCCTAATTTCAAAAAGTTTTTGATGTATGAATTTTAAATGAATATACATATAGAGAGAGATCCCACATCAATCACATTTTAGTGATAAGAACCATTTATTGGTATCACAATAGATTATTAATAAAAAAAACAAATTTATTTGATAATAGTACTTACAGAATTTTGTCACATGTTTTTGAAAAATAAATGTTTTATATGTAAAATTGTACTAACCATACATTTTTTAAAGATAAATATATTAAAATTATATACTTTTGATTTTTGGTTCAATCTGATAATAATTCTATTATACCAAATTAAACCAAACTAAACTTTTATTCTAATTAATTAAGATAAGTTATATAAATTATATCATATTTGATTATTTATCTTTTTCTCTAATGCTAACAAAATATAAGAGAAGTAACTCTATGATCAATAATTCTATTATGTTTGGTTATTTATAACTATTTTTTCTATTACAATTTATATTTATTTTTTTCAGTTACAAGTTATAATTTTTACTAAATACTCACAACTTGTACTGCAAATTATAATCTATAAACTACTAATTTTAACAAATTATAATCTATAAACTACTAATTTTAACAATGCCAAACGCCACCATAATCTATCATATTGAATCTTTTATTATGTGGCATCACCTCATCTATTGTTGGCTTTATAAGGGCCAGAATCTCCCTTAAGAGACTCGTTAGTACGTAGAGGGGTCCCCCGCGTGTTATCGGTGCTTGACAACCCATCTTGTCAGTGCGTCATGTGTGCACTGCGAAGCCCCTTAGATTCACCCGTAGCACGTGCAGACGCGGAATTTTTGCGCTGCTATGAGTATAAAGAAATAAAGTTGCACATTCACTACCACCTACAAGTTTTGGTGAGATAGTCAGCGCTTGATCCTAACAGCTGTTCTATATTTTTCAACAATTTGGTAAACTTTACTATTAAGAAAAAAATTAAAATTGAAGTGCCACCTTCTTCATTTTCATTTTTCAATTCCGAATTAAGGTTGGTATTATAGAGTGGTCATTTCCTATACCCTTTTCGAACTAAAATGACATATCAACTCAAAAAGAGTATTAATTTGACCTAAACTTAATTAGCTCAAGTTCATTGCATCATGCTTCTAACCTAATCCCATTTATCTTTTAATTTATCATTCATTTTATATATTGTCGGTACCGATCACAAACTTCTTATGCATGTATATCAAGAGGGAAAAATAATAAATTAAAAATATTTTGATAACTTTTTGTGAAGTAAAGTTTTTCTTCAATGTTGGGTGTGTGTATTGTATTCTGTGACCCCATATAATTAGTATTTTATTTACATATATTTAGTTTGGGCCAGATTTATGAATCTATAAAAAGTCGAATATGTATAGAGTTTTTATAATTATATAGGGGTTATGATTTTAGGATTTACCTATAAAATAAGACTCTATAATTTAGTTATTGTGTGTAGAGTTGAATTAAAAAGGTAGAGATGTGGGGAGAGACAAAAAAATACTAAGGATACGGGAGTAATCCTTGAGTAGGGGAATGGGATTTGTTTTTAAGGCTCGAGTTATGCATGCCGAATTTTGAGGTGTTTTTTGTCTCATGATTGTACATTTGACGGTTATAGTGGACTATCTTTCTCACTTGTGGACGTAGACAGATTGTGCCGAACCACGTATATCATTTTGTGATTTTTCTCTTTGGTGTGTACATTAATGTGCTTCCGTTTGTGTTCGGAGATTGGTTTTTAAATTCCGACAAGTGGTGTCAAAGCCAATGATTGATGATTCAAAGCCACAATGGGAGATCAGAGGACATATATATTTTTTATCTCAATTTGTATAGATAAAAAAATATTTATTTTGCACAACTTTGTATTGCGTGCAACGCAAAAGGCAATGCACTAGACAATTAAGATTAGCTTTAAGTAGAATCAAAACAAATGGCAATTTCTTAATTCAGCAGTTGATTAGACATATTCACCTCAACGAATATGTGAAGTGATGGTAGACACCTAGGCGAATAGGTGTCAGACATTTTGGTGTAAAGGTGTAGGACATACTAATTTGAGTGTGATAGATTGACGACAACGACAAAATCAACATCAGCACCGATTATCATTTGAATGATTTCCAAAATTCAAGCGAAGATGGAAATTGTTGGGTGTGTGTCTCATATTCTGTGGACCTATATAATTAATATTTTATTTATATGTATTTGGAATGGGCTGAAGTCATAAATCCATAAGAAATCTAATATGTGTAGAGTTTTATAATTATATGAGCTTATGGTTTTAGGGTTTGCTTATAAGTAGGACTTTATAATTTTAGTTATTGTAGAAAGAGTTGAATTAAATGGGTAGAAATATAGGGAGAGACAAAAAAAATACCAGGAATACGGAAGTAATCTTTGAGCGGGGGAACGAGATTTGTTTCAAGGCTCAGGTTGTAGGTTTTGAGGGTATTTTTGATCTCATCATTATACATTATACGGTTATAGTAGACTACCTCTCTTATCTGTGAACATAAGCAAGTTGTTTCGAGTCATATATATATATATATATATATATATATATTTCTATAATTTTTCTCTTTGTTGTGTGCATGGAGGTGCTTCAGTATGCATTCGGGGACTGGTAATTAAATCCTAACACTCAAGACCCCTCAAGACCTTATTTTTGGGGCTTGAAGCAGGCCCAAAATGATCGTCTGGACTGTTCATCTCTTAAGCCCAAAGAAAAAATCATCTATAAAAAAATTAATATGATATTTGTAGCTATGTAGTTACATTACATTTACTTACAAATAAATAAATAATAAATGTAATTCTAAGAAATAATACTTAAGCAAATGTTTAAGGGTTCAACCGCGTGCACGGAAAATTCTTAAGGCTTGAAAATGGGCTTGAGTGCTAGTAGAGGTGCAATTGTGGCATCTATGGCTATTAAATGGAATTATGAAAGGGATAAGAGGATATTGACTTTTTGAAAGCTACTGCTACTCTAAGGATTGTGGTTTTTGGTGAATTGGGGTTTTAGGAAAATCCACTTAAAGGGTGACTCAACGTGGGTGATTTTAGGTGTTCTTAATCCTTCTCAGTGGCCAGTCAAACTATTAACTGGGATAAGGAATAGTTATCGTAATTTAACTTCTGGACTGCTTCATATGTGCTCAAGCAAGGAAATTTATTGGCTCATTGCCTCATAAAGTCGGCATTTGATGCTTATATAGAGTTGTTTTAGATTGAAGAAGTTGTTGATTTGGTTATAGGTTTAGTGTCCATGGAAGCTTGAGACTTATATTTTTTTGGGTTCGTTTTTGGTATTCAGAAAAAAATTGAGCATGTGTAGTTTAAACAGATCAAAAACAACCAAAGACAGGCACAGAGTGCAGATCATGGTTTGGTTTGATTCAAGTTTGAGATAAATCACTAACGAAATCGTTCTAAATGGTTCTAAAAATTTACGAGCGAAAATGGAATCATGAATACCAAAGAACCCAATCAAATCGAATCAATAAAACCTAGTTTTGATTTCGATTTGGAACTGTAGTTCTAAGGTGTAACCCTTGTTGTCGATTGATTCGTCTATTTGCTGATAGATTTTCTTTACCTTTTCAATAATCTCACACATGAAGTAATTTCACTCTAAGCCTTCTAATACCCGAAAACTATCATCCCCTCAAAACACTAACCAAGAAAATCAGTATCCTCCCACCTTATAAGCTTGAAGATCAACCAAAGCTGAAAGGACTACCTTCGTGAAAATATCTGTAGGATTCTTATTCTTGTGAATTTTCTCTAGATCAAACTACCCCACTTACAACTGAGACAAGATGAAATAATACTTAATGTCGATGTGCTTGGTCCTTGAATGGAACGCTGAGTTCTTTGCCAGAACTATAGTACTCTCATTGTCACTGAATAGTTGATATTTGTTTTGCTCTTTACCCATTTCCTTCAAGTAATCTCTAAGCCATATCAACTCCTTTCGCGCCCCTATAGCTGCTACATATTCTACCTCTATGGTAAAGATAGCCACAATTTTTTGCAATCTGTGTTAGAAATTTTGACCCTAGTCTAATTCGTTTTTAATTTAGCAAATCTGTGACAAATTATTATTTAAATTATTTATATTTTATTCATTGACATTTTGACACTTGTTCTTTTAGAGTTGTAGTTTGATATTGTAGTCCAGCGAAAAAAGAGCAGAAAATATCGAAAAGTCGTAAGCAGTGTCAGACCGCTCGATTAACCAATCGAGCGGTTCATTGAGCAGTCTTCAACAACTCTCGGTATCTCAGATCTGCAACAACTGCTGCAATTGTGGCTTAACCGATTGAGCGATCAAAAGACCGATCGAGCGGTCCCGTGCGCGTGAATCATATTTTTAAGTTCAGCAACTAGGGTTTTTGGTGGGCATATATATAGTTACTAGGGTTTCATTTTAAGCCTATATATTATATTGAGATCCTAGCCGCCAAAGAGCTTCCCAAGTTGATTACTCCTAAGCTAATATACAACAATTTTATGATCTTTTAGCTTCCACACGTTCAAGCCAATCATCAAGTCAATCAAATTTTCAACGATATTTTCATGTTCATGGAGTCTCTTAAGAGGATTCTCAAGTGTCTGGTGGAGAAATCTATCAGCATATGAAGAAGAGTCAATGGCGGGATTGTAAGATTCTCTTGTAAACAATGATTTATTAGAATTTAATTTTTCTAAACCCGGAGCAGTCTCGTGATTTTTACCTGATTTGAGGTTTTCTACGTAAAAATCGTTGTGGCTTGTTTGGTTGTGTTTGCTCTATTTTCTACTTGTGTGATTGATTGATTTAGACTTATTTGCTGCGTTTAGCTTTTTAAATTAAACCGATTAGTGCAAATCTATTTGCAAACGAGGTTTTTCAATTGGTATCAGAGCAAGACACTTAGAAATTTTCTCTAAGTTCTTTTAAAGCGTGGTTCTACGATTGATTTGTAAAAACAAATTTACTTGAGGCTGAAAATTTAACTACTAAATCATCTACTTGTCTTAGTCCTATGTTCATCTGTGAAAGTTCACAAAGTCAGTCAACTAATCATGAAAATAGTTCTAATTGTGAAATTGAAGATTGTGAGTATCTTCAACATTCATATAAAAAAAAATTGTATGAAAAAAGCTTTAAGTTGACTAGATTAAATTTAAAATTGGCTACAAAAATAAAATTGCTTAAAAAAATGAAAAAATCTAAAGCAAGAGTTGTCTGAAACACAATTAGAGGTTAGTCAATTAAAAAATTAAAGAGACATTTTATCTGACAAATTGATTGCGGCTAAAAAAGAGAAGATTGATTTGACTGAAATATGCAAAAATTATGAAGATAAAATTGTTAATCTTGAGAAAATTTTGCATGAGAATGTTGAGTCAAATAAATGTCTTGAGACTAGATTGATTAAATTAGAATGTGATCTTGATACTTCTAATACTACTCTCGAGAAGTTTAATGTAAGATTAAAAGTTTTGGATGACATTCTGAATGTGCAAAATGTGGCTATTGATCGTTCTAATCTTGCATACACATGTGGTGTTTCATCTCTAAATTCTGCAAGTAAGATTAAATTTTTTAAATCTATTACCTCTGCATCCGCACCTACAGTTCAAAAACCTGTTGTCCTAACAAAACTTAATCCGCCTAAGGTTAATGTTCAAGGTTTTACACTAAAAATCAGTGTTCCTAAGGTTGTAACTAGGAATAAATTTGTTCCTATTTATCATCATTGTGGTAGTCCCGGCCACATACGTCCAAATTGCATGAAATTAAGAAAGATGTATGCAGATAATAAATTTTTTGTGCTTGTTTGTCTTCATTATGGTATAAACGGACACATTAAACCTCACTGCACTTGGTTGGTTAGCCAAAATAGATTTAGATTTGACATGCCACATCGACCTAGAAAAAATTGGATTCCTACCGCAGAACCTATGCCTTTGAGAATCAAGAAAATTGGGTAAGAAAAAGTGACCTTAACAGTTTTTTTTTGCAAGTCGTAGTCCTTAGTTTTTGAGTGTAGTCATTTAATTTTGGTTTTGTTGTTTGAATTTCTTTTATTTTGTTTAGTCCTCAAAACAAAAAAAATAAAAATAAAAAATAAAAATTGTGGGGGATTTTTCTAAGGATTGAGTAACTTATTTGTACATTTTTTTTATTTTGCTAGAATCCCATAGTTTAGGATTTGAGATTAAATACCATATTGATTTTTGGATAATCTAGTTCATAGTGTTTAGAACGTCTTCATTGATGAATCTATTCTATACACCACTTAAACACTGATAGATGCAAGGATCCTCCGAACTTGTTATCAAGTTTATTTATGAGTCTTTCTTATTTTTTAATTTTTTAAAATTTTTCACAAAATGATCACATAGTGGCAACCCATTTGAACTTAACGTTTAAACTCCCTCCTGCTTTTGTTTCTGTATGTTTGGCTTGAAAGAATAGTTACTTATGTGAATTTTACTTTTTCGTTCGAACTAGTATGAAAGCCGCTAATAAAAGCATAAAAAAAGAAAAAAAATGAGAAAAGAGAAAAAGAAAGAAAAATTCTGCAGCCGTTAGTTGAGGAAGAGTTATTCTATAAAGTGAATCGGGTAAAAGCTTGTTTGACTTTGTAAATTTTTTAATTTCTGAAAAATAAATGTGACTCAACCATATAGATCTCATATACGATTTGATCTTGGAGTTTAAAAATATTTCAAGTTATACACACACTATTTTATATAGAATCTACTCTGATAATGTTATTTCATATATGAATATAGGTTAGCCCTGATTCGATATGTGATTTTTTGATCAATTTGACTAGATTTTGTGGTTTTAAGTGAATGAAAATATGCATGAGTCAAGTATTTGTTTTTTAATCTTGTTCCTTACTCAAAAAAAGATTTATTTTCTATTTTTGTTGTGCATGTCAATTCGTGACAAAAAATGGGAGATAGAGGCTTAAAGGCTTGGTTAAGGGGGAGTGTTATATATATATATATATATATATATATCTGTGTGTGTGTGTGTGTGTGTGTGTGTTGTGTTCTTGGTTAAGGTGGGTGTTAAATTTTTCTTGAGTTCTTTGTGAGGGGGAATTCATTTTTGTGGGAGTTTTTTTTTAGTTTATAAGTTTGTGTCGTGTCAGTTTTTTTTTTTTGTATTGTTTGTGTGTTTAGTTTAGTTGTTTTTTGTTAATTTGTTTAATTGAATAATTTGATTTGTTGGGT
>JAULJZ010149566.1:0-10304 GCA_032270985.1 Heliamphora pulchella | reverse complement strand
TAAATAATCTCATTAAAACACTCTAAATGCGCGGACTAAAGGTGGCAAAGTAATAAACTTGGAGATTTTGAGAATTTTCGAGAATTGTTATGTATAGAATCGAAAACTTAAGTCTCAATTGATAACTAGTTTAATTTTTTTTTTATATTTTTTTATTAAAAAATTAAATTTAATTTAATGTAAATTATTTGATAGATTAACTTTTTTTAAGTTAATTATTTGGATAAAAAATTAATTTTTTTTTTATTTTTTATTTAAATTTAATAATTTTATCTTTCTATATAGTTGAAAATAATAATCATATATAGTTATTAGTAGTAATAAATAAGTTATAATGATGGGTATTATTGTACTTTAAAGATAATGAGAGTTTAAATAAAATATTCTAAAAATTAATATATTAATTTTTTTATTTTTTTATTTTTTAATTTTTAACCAAAAAAAACAAAATAGTCAAACGGCCCCCTGGTTTGTTATATTTTGGAGGTAATAAGAGGCATGCAAGGCATCTCGAATGGGATGACCGAAACATTGACCAAAAGAGAAAACAAGCCGGTGAATTGAATAGTTGTCTGATAGTTGAACTAAATTTTGAGTCTTTTTCACTTTTTTATTGAAAATAATTTCATTTTAAGATTAATACAAAATATGAAAAAAAATCATATTATTTTTTTAATTTTGTTAATTATTTTTTAAAAACCCATTTTAAAACTTTTATAAGAGTTTTTTTTTTATCTTTAGTGAAATTTTTTTAATTTTAATTAAAATAATTATACGTTTAGATTCGTTACGATTATAAAAAAATTAAAAAATTAAAAAATTTAGACCGATTGAAAAAAAAAAATGATTAGAAAAAAAGAAAAAAAAGTTTATTAACTGTTAAATTATTTTTTTTAATTTCGTTGATGGATAAAAAGTTAATTTTTTAAATTTTGGTTCAAATTAAATAATTTTTCCTTATCATGCATCAAATGTATGAGAAAATTTTAATATATCACAATATAGAATATTCTCATACACACGCATACTATAAAATTTTTTTCATATATCACTATATGATAATATTTTCATGTACACACATATATAATAATAAACTTCTCATGTATCAGAACATGAAAATATTCTCATACGCACACTCTATGACAAAACTTCGCATATATCAATACATGAGATTCTAAAAATATTCTCATACACACACATGCATGCTATGAGAAATTTCTCCTACTTTGTATGAGAAATTTTTCACATATGAAAAAATATTATACTGAAAATATTTTCATTCATAAGTTGCTCATTTTATTTAAAATTAAGAATGATAAAATTAATAAAAATATATATGAGAAATTTTTCTTTCATAAGCTACTCATTTCATTTAAAATTAAGAATGACACAATTAAGAAAAATATGTAGAAGTTTCTCATTATACGTAAAAAAAAAAAATAGTTAGAAATTTCTCATTCATAAGTTACTCATTTCATTTAAAATTAAGAATGAAAAAATTCAAAAAATATTTAAGAGAAATTTCTCATACATGTAAAAAAATTATAGTGAGAAATTTTTCATTCATAAGTTGCTCATTTCATTTAAAATCAAGAATGACAAAATTAAAAAAAATATGTATGAGAAATTTCTCATACTATGTATGAGAAGTTTCTTATACATGTAAAAAATTTATAGTGAGAAATTTCTCATTCATAAATTTCTCATTTTATTTAAAACTAAGAATGACAAAATTAAGAAAAATATGTATGAAAAATTTTTCAAACTAGATTTTAAAATAGTTTTCAATTTTTCTTAGAAAAATAGATTTTTCATATTAATTAGTATAATTTATTAAATTAGAATTTAAAGTATATCTCATTTTTTATCTCATTTTTTTAGGATTATTGTGTTTTTTATTTTTATTTTTTTAGCTTTAAGTCAAAATACAAAAATTTAACTTTAAACTTTTTGTCAAACAAAAAATTAAGTTAATTAGAAATTTTTAAAAATGAATTTTGAAAAGTTATATTTTATTTTTATATTTAGCATCATTATTGATTAATAGATCTCGATGAATAGATTATAAAAGTTTAGATTTTTCAATAAACAAATGCGTACAATAAACTTAAAAATAAATTTAGAGTTAAATTTTAAAAAATAAAAAAATAATGTGAGATGATGAGAGTAAAAAATGCTCATTAATCAATTATTTTGGTGATTTATTTTGGGAGACTTAACATTTTTATATATTTTTATGATTAAAATTATTTATTCTGTAATATTTATCAAGAGAAATATTTATACAAAAAATTAAATTAATTAGATATTGATAGTTATGTGAATAAATCACAATTGTTGAAAAATAAATGGATCGTAAATATAATTTTATAAAAAATAGTGTTAAATAAATATAATCAGATCATATAATTACAGATATCTAATTAACTTTTTTTTTGTGAGTAATAAAATTAAGAAATACTATAAAATAAACAATTCTAATAATAAAAATATATTTAAAAAAATAAAACATTCAGTAAGGTATAATATAGTGGAACTTTGATTTCACTTTATTTTATAATTATTTGTCTTTTCATAATTAATTCGGTCATTCTTTCAGTTATTCGATTCGAGATGAATAATATTTCCGAGGTAATAATTGCTATGAACACTATTGCAAATTTTTTTTAAAGGCAGTCTAATAGAAAGGAAAAGAAACTAATTTCAATATACTTTTAGAGGACAGGTTTACAATTTTTATAAATATAGGCTTTGTTTGGGTATTCGAGCTTATTGATTTATTTGATTTATAAGTTAAAAATAAGATACGTCACCCAAACGAACTAAATAAGTCAAATTTTAAACTAATAAGTTAAATAAGTCAAAAATCACCCAAAAAAATGACTTATTTAAATAAATAAGTTAAATAAATCAAAAATAAATCAAATAAAATAATTTATTTATATCACCCAAATAAAATAACTTATTTATATTTTTATTTATTTACTTATAAATAAATAAGTATATAAGTTGGTCATTCAAAGAGGGCCATAATCTATTTTGTCTCCATATATGCTTTAGCATTTTTTTTATTATTTAAATTATATGTTGTAATGTAATTAATGCGTTGCAGTCAGTGATACCGCTGTGGAAGGAAGTGGAGAACTACAAGGAGTACCAAAAGAAGCTGCGAGCCTATCTGGGCGACAAGAAGGCGAACGAGACACTGGCGGAGGCGCTGTACTTGACGAGCATGGGAACCAACGACTTCCTGGAGAACTACTACACGCTCCGAGGTCGGCGGTCGCAGTACAACGTCGACCAGTACCAGACCTTCCTCGTCGGCATCGCCAGGAACTTCACCAAGACGCTGTACGGCCTCGGTGCTCGGAAGCTGTCGCTGGGAGGCCTCCCGCCCATGGGGTGCTTGCCGCTCGAGAGGGCCACCAATCTCAGGAACGGGAACAAGTGCGTCGAAACCTATAACATCGTCGCCTTGTCTTTCAACGATAAACTGAGGGGGTTGGTGGAGGAGCTCAACAGGGAGCTTCCCGGGATGACGGTGGTCCTGTCCAACCCGTATTATGTTCTGTTGCAGATGGTTCGGAGACCTTCTTCCTACGGTAAGTTAAAAGCTCTTATTATCACTAATGCAGATGCTTAATTATTGAGTTTCAAATATCGATCATTTTAAATATCGGATCACTTCGCATAGTATTAGTTTATGCGTATCAAAATTTTAAATTTTTAATATTAATATTTATTAATATATCAATTAATATTACAGTTTGGTATCAATCGTATCATCGACACGAATACATCTTTTGATATCATAATTTAAAACCTTAGTTTGGTATTTTTCTAATACTCTATTAACTTTTTTTCACTTTAAAAAAAATGCCTATAACATCCAAGTTACTATAATTTCTTTTTAAATAAAATAATTATAATGTTTTTTATTAAAAAAAATTAATTTTAGTCCCCAAAAAAAAGTAGTGTTATTAATCAAATACTAAAATTTAAAGACAATAGGTAAGGGGCATATTAAATATTTTAACAGAAAGTTAAAAAGAAGAAAAAATTTCGTATCCTAAATAAATTATTTTAAATAATTTTTTTAAAATTTTTTTAAAATTTTTTTTCTAATTAAATTAATTTTCTTAAAAGCAAAATTTTTTAGACATCCTAAACAAGATTTACACTTGCTGACAAAAAATAAAAAATTGATTACCCGGCCTAGTTTGGGAGAATCTTGTGCATTTGTTTTGTTTTTATTTATTTTTTAACCAAATCTTTTATCTTTACAATTCCTCTCGAGGTGAAAAGATTTTAAAATGTAAAATGTAAAATGTTTTGATTAAAGAATAAGAAATTGTTAAAACAAAAAAATAAATTAAAGAAAAAAACCTCTATTAGAAAAGGGGTAAGGAGTAGAAAGACCTCTGCAAGTCTATACAAACCCTACATTTTTTATTTCTTGACAAAAAAACCTAGATTATTGTATGGTGGTTTATTTTCCTCATTTTTTTATATTTAGATTAAACAAATTTTCTTTTTCGATGTTTCAATGGGCCGGAGGAATAAAAAATTCAAAAAAGTATAATAAAAATATAAAATATGAAATATGTAAATAACTCATCATTTGTCATATTCCATTTTTAGTAAATTACTTTGATGTATATCGAAATAAGTGAGATACTATTAATAATTTGATCTTAAATATTTTACACCATATTATTGGACTTTTTATTTTTCATTTTCTTTTTGGGATAAATTACATACATAATCCCTAAAGTATATCACTTATTTGAACTTGGTCCCTAATCTTTTATTTGTCTCAAGTTTAAACTTTACACCTTGGTCGAATGTAGCCTGTGTTTGGCTTGTTTTTTAAGCTAAGTTTTTTGGCTTAAAAGTTATAAAAAAAATACTTGATTTGGGTAGTAAAAAAAATCAATTTTTTTTTTTACAAAATAATTATGAGTTAACACTTACTTTTTTACAAAAAAGAGTCAAAAAAAACTTAAAAGCCATTTAAAAAATTAGTTCAAAGGCGTAGTCCCCCTCTATCTAAAATGCAGAGGAAAGAACTTGCATCAATCTCATCGCAACCATTAAAAGGAAAGTAATAATTTGTTATTTTATTTTTCACCAAAAAATAACCAAATATATTATTTTGGAGAAAAATATTTTAGCTTGATGCATACATTTTAAGGCTCCATTTATTTTAATATAAAATATTTATATTATAAAATTAAAATTATTTTTTATAAAAAACAAAGAGCACAAATCATTTTGAGTAATGTTTGGGCTCCTAAATTTGAGCAATTACTCAATAGTTTCAAAGCACCATATGATATTATTTACGTGATGCTCATATTTAATTATGTAGCAAAAAATATAAAATAATATAGGCCCACATTTATTAGGTAGACAGAAAATATAGGAGACTTACTTAACGTGCATCGTACATATTTATTTACTGACAGTATTATGTAGGTGTCTGGAAATATTACTGTTGTAGCTTATAAATTGTAGTTTTAGTTTGTAACAGAAATTAGTAAAAATTATAGTTTATAATTGAAATAGAAAAAAAAATTAAAAATTATAGTAAAAATTATCAGTATTTAAAAAAAATTATATCTTATAACAAAAATTAATTCCAACAATTTAAAACCTAAAAACAAAAACTTGACTAAACAATCTATATAAATAATGGCACACAGTAGTACGAGAATAATTTATAATTTTCCCATGAATTTGATTTTGTTGGCCAAAGTAATGAATGAGAGAGAGAGAGAGAGAGAGCGCCGAATGAAGTACACATGACTCAAGGCTAACTGTACTATGTACTATCTCACTCTCCTGAGTTGAATCGGATATAATAAAACGATAATACTATATATTCAAAAATAAAAATTCAAAAAATATTTAAAAAATAATTTAAATAGTTAAAATTCATATTTAATAAGATGTGAAACACACTTTAATAAATCTCAACCATCTAAATTACTTTTTAAGTATTTTTTTGAGTTTTGTTTTTAAATTTATAGTATTACTGATAATAAAATTTTATTATGTTTTGTTGTGAAAAAAAGGTTTAACAAGTAATTATCAAATACTAGAAAGCAAAAAAAAATATTATTTTTTGCTAACATAATTGAAAAATGATTTTCACACACTTTTTTTTTTGGTACAAAAAAACTTCATTTTTTTTTTGTTTTTTAGCATGTGATTTCAAATATATATTTTATACAAAGTGTATTGCATTAAACGTTAATTTTCCAAATTCAAATGCTAAAAGAGAAAAAATAGAGTGAATTTGTACCAATGGAGGAGTATGAAAATCACTTGGCAAATAATTTTACATGAAAACTTATTATTATAAAACATTTTTCACAGGTTAATTGAAAATATAATTTTGGGTACTTTTTTTGATGCAACCATTTGATGTACAGTATTGAATGAGTAATCATTCTGTGGTCCCAGAACATCAAATTATGTTAGTTAGGTGATGTTTTCACCAATTATATATCAAAAAACATTATGCGTGAAACAATGTTGATTTACTTTTTATTAGATAAATAGGGTCAAGCTAGCAAGAGTCATTTAATTAGTCTAAATTTCTCGACAAATCTAATAAGTGTATCCGTTGTGACCATAAGTTAAAATTTTTTTTTTACCAAAGACAAAAAAAGCAACACAAAAATTCAAAAAGCCTGTTAATTAAGTTGGTTTTTTGTCTTATTTAAACTTTTTATAATTCTTTTTGTTAAAATTCTTTACGTTTTTTTATTTTTCAATGATACGATATATCTAAAAAGTACACTTGATCATTTAGACAAATGTTGAAATTTTTTTGCTAAAGATTAAAAAAAATGTATAAAATCCTAGACAAAACACACGATTAATATGCATTGGGCATTTTAACACACAGATAACATGCATTGGGGGTGTTCGGCCAAGTCTGTTGGCATAGCTTTAAGCTTTTTATTTTTAATTTTAGTTATAAATTATAATTTTTTTTAAACACTCATAATTTTTGTTACAAATTTTAAGTGCGTTTTCTTCTATTACAGTTACAAGTTATAATTTTTATCAAACACTTACAATTTCTACTATAAATTATAATTCATAAATTACTAATTTCAACAATCTCATACACCCTCGTTATACATTTTTACTTGTCGAGACTCGAGAGCACCAAGTGACAACAATGCACATACATAGTATTCCCAATAATATTGCATATTAATCCTTCGTTTGACTAGCGGCTTTAAACTGATTTTTTGATTTTTTGCTCAAAATTTAAAAAGTCAAAAAGTCTCATTTTTTAATCTCCAGCTTTTAGCCTATTTTCTTTTTAGCTTTTCGACTTTTCTCATAATAATTTTTAATTTTACCTTTCTACATATAAATCTACACAAATTCCAACTAAAAAATCATACCTTAGCTTACTTAGGTTAAAGGGTAACTATAGAATTTCACATTGAGCTTATTTGATTTTTTTTTTACTTAAAAGTTACCACTTTTTTACTCAAACGAACTTTTTGAATCTTTAATTTAAAGTTATTTAAAATAAAAAAAACCCACTTAAAATTAGATTGGCAAACGAACTCTAAATGTGTGATTTGGCATGGCAGGTTTCGAGGAAGCGACACTGGCGTGCTGCGGGACGGGGACGTTCGAGATGGGATACGCGTGCGCGCGGTACAACCCCTTCACGTGCAGCGACGCCAACAAGTTCATATTCTGGGATTCGTTTCACCCCACCGAGAGAACAAACAAGATAGTCGTGGATCATTTGATCAGAACCGCTCTGCACAAGTTTATGTGATTTGATCACTGCGTTTTTACTTATTTTGTGGTGGAGCTTGGGAAGGAGGGGTACGTACGTGCACGTGTGTGATGACCATGAGAGAGCAAGCAGCTGTTCATATATAGTGGATAAATACAGCTAGCTTAAGAGTGTTGAATATGAATGAATGATCGATCAATAGGTCTTCCATGATCTTATGACCATAGGTCTTCCATGATCTTCTTCTTCTTCTTCTTTATGTACGTGTTGAAGGAGAGACTTTGTGATTAGCCGTTTGCTTGTAATTTTGATCGAAATAAACTATCTCTATATCTATCTATCTAAAATCATGTATGTTTGACTGTTGTGATGAGTTTCTTCATTTAAAGTTGAGAAACCGAAGGGGTTGAGGCTTAAAGGTTTGCCCTCTCTATTAATATTTTAAGTTCAAAACGTTTTAGGTGGTATTTGTTAGAAAGTAGGAACTAGTATGAAGGCTTTGAGGCGCAAAGATCGCTGTATTTAAGGCAAATTTACCCCATTCGAATTTTGAGTTTGCTAAACGGGTTGTTGGTAAAATAACCTCCAAGATACAACAAAATACGAAAATCCACTGATAACAATTTTGAGGATTTTTTCAGAATTCTCACGAAATTGTAAACTGACAAGAATTGTATTGAAAATTGAAGATGGTTTCTGATCTGGAACTTGGCAATTATTAAGACATCGAATAGACACTTAATGAACCAACGCAACTATTGGATTATGTCTGTTTGTTTAAAATTTTTGAATTTCTGTTAGTTACTAATTAACAAAAATAAAAAATTATCATGTGTAGCTCGGTGCACCATTATACAATATACCACCACGTGATCGCATCTCGTATCACGTGCCATGTGTCTAAGTGCCAAGTGCGCCACTAAAGCGCCAACAATGCGTCACTAGCGCCCTAAAGCCCATGCCACGCGCGTGTGCGTTTGCGTTCCAGTGCTACGCACTGAAACACATGGGATCATAGCCTTTCTTTTGTCTTTATACTAAGATAATATAAGTTTCCACCTTCTTATTTATAAGATAGAGATAAAGTCTCTCTACTTTCGATGTGGGACAATTGGAATGCCAAATATAACAACCTATATATATAACAATCCCCCACTTGGTTGTACTATTTGCATTTAGTTCTCAGTTTTGATAAATTTATGAATACAAGAAGGTGTCTTTCGAACTAAAACTCCAATTAGTGTTAATATTTCAAAGTTTAGACAAAGACAATAGTAGCCGTAGCTTTAAACCAAGTCTTTGTTGTGTCAAACCGAAACTATAACACACATAAATTCATCTAATTTCATTGAGAAATTTAGAAATAAATACAGCACTTTTATGGCCATGTGCTACATCCTGATTTCATGAACATGTATAAGAATAAAACCCAAAATTCTCACTACAAGCGGCACCACTTCTATGTTTCATATAGGTGAAGTTCTGAAAATGTCCTTGCTACTAGACAATAGTTATGAATGGTTAAATTTCATTAAGAGTATATTACTCATCCTCCTATTTTGTAGCAGTTAGCACCGAATAACCAGTGGAGCTTTTAAGTTTCTTCAGTGCCCAAATCGTCACTTATTAGTAATTTGTTATTACCCGTTAAACCATATTTTTAGTTTTAGCTAAAGTAAGGTTGGGTTAACATTACTTGTGACTAAATGTTATAGGGTTTTAGCCCCGTACCGAAGGTTGTTATCTTTATCATATCTCTAGACAATCATTTGGTAAATGGATCTGCCAAGTTCTTATTTGATCTCACATATACAATGGTTATAATTCCATTTATAATTAATTGTCTAACATATTCATGTCTAAGACTAATATGTCTAGACTTTCCATTGTATACATTACTATAAGCTCTAGATATAGTGCATTCACTATCGCAGTGCAAAGATATGGCTGGCATTGGTTGTGGCCACAACTTTATATCTAACAACATCTTTCTTAGCCATTTTGCTTCTTTGCCTGCTACTACCAATGCAATAAATTATGATTCCATAGTGGAGTGAAAAATGCAAGTCTGTTTCTTAGATACCCAAGAAACTGCTCCTCCACCCAAGGTAAAAATCTATCCACTTGTGGATTTATTATCACTCATGTTAGTGATCCAGCTAGCATCAGTATACCTTTCTAGTACAGCTGGAAAGTTGGAATAGAAAATTCCAAATCTTATTGTTCTTTTAAGATAATCGAGGACTCTTGTAACTGCTTTCCAATGATCAGTACTAGACATAGCCGTGTATCTCGAAAGTCTACATACTGCAAATGCTATATCTGATTTAGTACAATGCATAGCATATATCATACTTTCAATCACACTAGCATATTCAAGTTGTGCGACGGATCTGCCAATATTTGCAGTTAATTTCATACTAGAATTATAAGAGGTATTTGCTTCTTTAATTCCAAGATGCTTGAACTTAAGAAGAAGTTTTTCAATATAATGTGATTGACATAATGCATACCCCCCACTATGTCT
>JAULJZ010149565.1:0-10304 GCA_032270985.1 Heliamphora pulchella | reverse complement strand
TTTACAAAGAAAAGATCAAGATATTGTCAATACCATGAAATTGGTTCAAGTTTCTAAACAACGACTCCAAATGTTGAGGGATAGTGGCTGGAGTTCTTTAGTGGATGAAGTTTCATCATTTTTGTGGGAAACATCAACTTGATGTTCCTAATAAGGGTGGAACATGTGTTATTCGAGGAAGATCGAGGCGTAGAGTTCAAGACAAGACAAACTCTCATCATTACTGTGTCGAGTTATTCTATACTGTCGTTGATATGTAAATTCAAGAGCTCAATAATCGTTTTAATGAAGTAAATATCGAATTATTTCTTTGTGATGTATGTCTAAATCCACTTGATTCATTTGAAACTTTTGACAAGAAAAAATTGATTCGATTTGCCAAATTCTACCCAAATAATTTTTCAGAGGTGGAGATATTAACAATTTCTGATCAATTTGAGAATTTCATTTTGGACGTACGCTTTAGTATTGAGTTTTTTAATTTAAAAAGAATAAGGAATCTTGCACAGAAGATGGTTAATGAAAAATACTAACATCAGCAATCATTTTACATTATTTTCAATTTTACCCTTATTAAAAAACTGAAAAAGAATTGTAAACCTCATTCTCTCTCTCTCTCTCTCCAACCACCATTACAAACTAAACCTCCTTTCTCCCTGCATCTCTGCAACACCACAGTAGACCATCACTAGCACCACCAACCGCCAATCGTCCACCTCTGCCGCCCAAGATCCGACGACTGCCGGACACTCCCTCTCTCTCTCGGTCTCTCTCTGTCTCTCTGTCATCTCCCTCTCTCTCTCTCTCGATCCCTCTCTCTGTATCTCTGTCCACCATCGCTGCCCAAGATCCGGCAACACGAGCGCCAGATCTGGGTCCTTGGGTGGTGGTTCATGGTGGCTCGGTGGTTTAGGGAGTGGTGGTAGTTCCACCGAGCGAGAGAGAGAGAGATGGGGAGAGAGAATATACCAAAAAGAGAGAGAAATGGCTGGTCGGGTCGAGCTCGACATCGATGGGTTCGCCGGCGATGGTGGTAGGCGTGGATAACGGTGGCGGCGACGGTGAGGCTGGTCGGCGTGGGCGGAGAAGGCGTCGAGTGGCGCTGTTTGATTTGTTGAACCGGGTTGGGGCCTCTGTTTTTATTTTTCTCTTCTTCTGCTAATTTTATATATATATTCTCTTCCATTCGGTAGTGTCGCAGTTCCACAACGATAATCCCCTATTTTAATTATATATATATTCTTCTCTGGCCCAATCCAGGTAAATATTCCCCTGTTTTAATTAAATTTACTAAAAACTCTTCCAAATGAAATACAAAAAGAAAAGAACTACCATGAGAATTTTGAGGATTAGCCAACTCTAATTAATTAAATTTATCTGGTGCGGAGAGTGGAGAAGGAATGGTGCCCAGGTTATTTTTGACCACCTTCTTCTCCCATGGTTTTTGCTGCACTTTTCTCTCTCTCTCTCTCTCTCTCTCTCTTGTATTTTACTTTTGGAATCAATTTGTACGCGATTTTATTCACACATACACACGCACACACACACACACATATATATATAAGTAACTGATCAATTTTTGAGATTATTATGAAATTAAGACAAAGAGAGAAGAAAAAGATTGTAAAAGAAAAAGATAGAAGTAAGGGCAAAATAGTAAAAGTTAATTTTCTGTTAATGACGTTTGCACGACAAGTTTGACAGGGGAGGGCGGTATAATTTCAAAGATCACATGGGAGATCCCTGTAATAAACTTAAACTTCAAGGGAGGTAAGTGTAATTACCCCAATTATAAATTATCAATATATTTAAAATTTTTGAGTAATACTTTAATTTACTGCATACAGTTTTCAAAATTTGACCTCTCTGGACATGATTCATGGCTCTGCCTTTGATGGTGACTATATGTTAGTATCACCACACATGAGATGCCATATATTTGGCATTCAAATATAATCATTAAAAGATGATTACCATAATATTATTGAAAGCGAACATAATTCCTTCAGTAAAAAAGTTAAAAATCAAATTAAAATACTAATTTCTATAATACTTAATTCAAATTCCCATCACATTTAAAAGGACAATAATATTCTTCATTCGTTACTTATTTACTACCATTTCTAATTACATATAATTGTTATTTTCAGAACAAAAGTATTTATTTAAAAAAAAAACTAAATTTGGCCTCGTTTGGCAATTAATTTTAAGCTGGGTTTTTTGCTTTTTGCTTAAAGCTAGAAAAATTAAAAAGTCTCGTTTGGGAATTCAAAGACTTTTAGATTTTAGCCTTTTTTTTCTTTTCTACAGAAAATAATTTTATATATTTTTTAAAAATATCATAATTTTTATTATACACATTCGTTTTTTATAAACAATATATTTTTAAAATCTACTCGTTAAAATCTATCAAACAAGATCTATATTGAATATAAAATTATGTAATATTTAATTTTTAAAAATTATAATAATCTTTTTTGATTTAAAATTCTTTTGACTTAAAGTCACTTTAAGCCTAACTTTTTAACTTATTACCTTTTGATTTAAATCTACCTTTATGATTCACCAAACAATTTTTTTGCTTATTTGCTATAAAGCGATTTTAAGCAAAATGTCTAATTTAAAACTAGGTTGCCAAATGAGGCCTTTTTATCCAATCAACTAACTTAAAAAGCTAATTTACCAAACAACATATTTTGAACATAATTTATCTTTGAGGGGAGATGGCCCACAAACACAAGCCTAGCCCACTGCCCACAGCCCAGAGGCCCGACCCAAAGGAATTCCTTTAGGTCAGCCCTACCCTCCAACCTCGATCGGGGATGCACTAAAAGTCCCGACCGAGGCAGACGCTTGTGACGGAACAACCGAACTCACAGCACTATCTCCTTACGGCCTTGTGCCGAGTGACAACTGATATGACACGAATCAATCAATTATTCTGTCGGCGTTGCAGAAGGTGTCGCAAGCATTCTTTGCAAAGGGAAAAGATGGGCCTGTCAGAGCTCAGACTGAGGAACCCCCCTCTCTTCCCGCTAAAAGACGTGGGGAATCCCCCTTCCCTCCAAAACCCTTAGCAGCTACAATATAAAAATCGAGTTTAGAATATATTTTACATATAGTACAATGACTTTACCATTAGCGGGGCTTTCCGAATACGATCGCAGTGTAGTCTCACTGCCGTTACCTATGCAAGAGCAATCCCACCGTGGAGCCCGAGGACTTGGGCCTAGTTATTTCTTTTCCCTTAACAACATTACACACTATTGTGGATTCAACCCACACACATTTGACGTCGTTTGTGGAAAAGAACTAGCTAAAGCCCAAATCCAGAGGCCGAATGGAGAATCGCCTCCCTGAAAGCATCCGCCAGCAATGGTGAATTCCCATACGCGAATAATCCTGCGAATTTAGATAAAGTGGTGGCGGTTATAGGACCCACGGGCAACAAAATTCGCAAAACAGAGTGTGCAAGCAAAAGCCCCCAATGGAAGAGCCTTACCAGCAAGTGCAAACCTCGAAGATTCCACACTTTCTTTCACCCCAAAGGGCTCGATTTACGATCTCAATGGTCAGTCTCAACAAAAAAGCCCCAACTCTGGCTAGGCAAAAAAAAATGCCCTAGCTCAGTCTAAGCACCAAAATCCTACTTTACCTAGGTGTCAGGCTCAATGGTCAGTTTCAGTAAAAAATCAAGTTTCACCTAGGTACGAAGCTCATCGGCCGATTTTAGCAAAAATCCTAACTTTACCTGGGTACCAGGCTCAACGGTCGGCTAAGGAAAAAAAGTCCCAACTTTGCTTAGGCAAGTAAGCCCTAACTTTACTTAAGCAAAAAGCCCCAACTCTTGTTAGGAAAAAAAATCCTAGATCTACCTAGGCAAATAAGCTTTAGGTAAGTCTAGGCACCAAAAACCTAGCTTCACCTAGGTGCCGGGCTCAGCGGCCGACTTTAGCAAAAATTTTAGCTTTACCTAGGTACCGGGCTCAGTGACCGGTCTCAGCAAAAAGCCCTAACTCTTCCAAGGCAAAAATTCCTAGCTCCGGCTAGGCAAAAAAGCCTTAACTCTGTCTAGGCAAAAACATCTTAGCTCTGTATAAGCAAATAAGCTCTAATTTAGTATACGCACCAAAATTCTATCTTCACCTTAGTGCCGAGCTCAGCGACCGGTTTCAACAAAAAGCCCTAACTCTGCTTAGGCAAAAAACCCTAGTTCTGCCTATGTGAGTGGATCAATTAAAACTTCGAGATCAGGTAAACTCCCTAGCCCCAAACAAATGGGGGATTCCAAAAAATGCGAAGGGAAGCACACACGTAACAAAACATAAATATCATTGGGCAAGTAACTATGTAAAAGCTAATATTTCACTAATGTAATAACATTTTCGATTTACAGACACTTCCAACCAAGGGCAACGAGGATGGGAAGGCAAGAACGAACTACAACGCAGGGTGGAGATCCTGCCAAAGTAGAGAATCCGCAAGAACGCCAGCTTGCGATAGGTCGGTCTTGTACCTAAACAGGACTAGATCGTCCTTCACTCCCACAACTGCCTTGGGCGAACTCTCCCCAACGTCACTTTGGGCCCCTCAGTCCTCCCAATTGCCGTGGAACGCCGAACGAAGCAGGAACACTCTACAGTGATAGTCAGAGTGATTTTTTTTTCTTCGAAAACCCGACATTCCACTC
This sequence comes from Heliamphora pulchella, assembly GCA_032270985.1. Taxonomy (NCBI): domain Eukaryota; kingdom Viridiplantae; phylum Streptophyta; class Magnoliopsida; order Ericales; family Sarraceniaceae; genus Heliamphora; species Heliamphora pulchella. Next base: position 5,614 of record JAULJZ010149565.1, on the reverse strand, counting down.
CAAAATAAAGCACATATAGTTAGATACCATTTCATTTGCTCTTTACTAGATAGTGGTCAATTAAATGTTAAGAAGATTAGTGGGATGAAAAATCCAGCTGACGTGTTGACAAAATGAGTTAACATTAACAAACTGAAGCTGTGCTAGGCTTCAATTGGTCTTTAGGATTAGAAGACTGGAGATTGGGTCACACAAGTTTGATTGATTTTGTTGGTTGATTTAAGATGTTGATGTTGATTTGGGGATATCTCAAGGTTTGGAGTGTATTTACTTCAAGTGGAAGATTATCAAAGGCTATGAAGAAAATCCAGGTTTTGGGATGATCACTCGATAAGTGAATAGGCCACTCGAGCGGTGAGGTCTCTGCAGGCGAGATAACGAGAGCTTGTTGAGACCGTTCAACTGATCGCTCAAGCGATCTGTGCGTGGGTCGCCCTGTTATAAGCTGCTAGGTTTGCAGCAGCCGCAGTGTGTTTTATTATCTTATCTACTTTTTTGTATTAATCTCCTAAGAACTCTTCTCCTCTTGTATTATTCCATCAAATATAGTGAAAGTGTGATCCTGTAAACATAGGTATGCCTTGCTGAACCACGTAAATACTGTGTGTGATCACTTGATTGTCTCTTTCTCTTATTCTTTGATTATATTCTGTAATTGTGAAATCTTCGTCGTTCGTGGGTGAGATTAGTAATTACGTTCTAATCCCCAACAAAAAATGCCTTTCTATTTGTAGTGAGCAACGAAATTTTTTGGAGATCCTCTAACGGCCATGCTTTTGAAAATTTCTGGTTGTAATGGCTCCAAACAGTGATTCGTTGATTCATGATTTTCGTTAGTTGCTCTGGTTCTTGCTGAAATTTTGAAATCAATTTACGATTTTGCGATTTTGCTGAGATCTTGTTGAAATTTTGCAATTTTGCTAAAATCTTGAGATCAATTTTTGTTGGTTGCTCTGGTTCTTCTTTCTTTTTTGTGGTTTTTTCGTTGAGATCTGGTTTTGGAGAGGGCCTTGGTTCTTCTTCTTCTTCTATATATATAATATTATTTTTTTAAATGATTAATTCTTTAAAATAAAGAATATGATTGGAGTTATGAATAAATTATAGAGAGAATGATTGGATATAACCTTAGAAAGCTTGTTATATATATTAAGTTTAGTTGGTTTCAAAAGAAGTTCTTTGATAAATTGACTTTAGCTATAAAAAAAAATTACTTTTTTATATAATTTATTACAATAATTATATATAGTTGATATTGACAATAATAACTAAGTTGTCAAATAAAATTATTATTATCTTTTAGAATCAAATAATATTTTAAAAATTAGTGCTTTTATTTTATTTTTTTATTTTTTAATAATTTTTTTACTTTTTTAAACAAGTTATGTTGACTCTTTTTATGCTAAAAATTTAAGAAAACTTTAATTGACTACCCTTAAACTCAGTCCCTATTTTAGATGTATAAAAAATTTAACTTTTAAAAATTTGATTAAAGAAAAAATGTGAAAGAAAAAAGTTAGAACATTTGTAATAATTTTTCTTTTGTTTTTTGTTAACATATCTAACATGTTTTTTATTTTTGCTTTTAAATTGTCCTATTTAACATATTAACACAAAAAATTTTTATTGTTAAGAATAAAGTTAACTTTTTAATTGAGAGTTTTATAGTTATTTTATTCAAAAAAATTTATTATATTTAAGATGTGTATAATTTTTTTTCTTGCAATAAAAATAAAAAATTAGTAAAACTTTTGAAAACACTAAATATTAAGAAAATTTAGGGTTTAGTCCTCTTTTTACCAGTTGTATTAGATTTAGTCCTACCAATACTTTTTTAGTAGTATCAATCCCAAACCAAACTCGGTTGTGTGAAATATGACCAAAATAACTCCAATCTCGGTGGTTCAATGCCATTTCAAATCCTTGCGATATTCTCGCGATTTACTTCCCAAACCCATTGCAGAAGAAAAAAACAAATTCAAGAAATCGCCGATCGCCATAATGCATAGCAGAATTTGCCGAATCAAGCCAAAATCGTTTTTTCGGTGCAAAAACAGAAGCGAGACGACGATCGGGTTCGAAAGGGTATTATAACTCGGTAATGACCAGGTATGGTTTCAAGCCCTAAATCCCCCCTTCGTATTATCCGTTGGTGCTCTCCGCCATTTGCGTCCCTGATTCCCTCATCTTCTCTCTCTAGATTTTTGTCTTTCTCTCTCTAGATCTCTCTCTCTCTCTCTCTCTCTCTCTCCCCCCTCCCTATCTCAATCTCAATGTGACGACGGTTGTGGTTTGGTTTGTGAGCTCTGGTTTTCTTCTATCCGTTGGTGGTGGCCTTTGCGTAAATTAATAGTAGCGAGGAAAACAACAATCAAGACATTTGACCGAAGGGTGATTCCAAATGCACAAACATCTTGTTTGGCAAATGATAAACCTTTTATTTGAATCTTGTGTGTGAAGTGAATTTTTAAGATAAATTCCTTCAAGTTTTTGGTAAACTGATAAAAAGTTTATTAAGCTTAACAAAACAGTAGAATGTGTCAATTGAGTAAATGGTTTGAACTGATATTTGAATGAAAATTTATCTAGGCGTACTAATAAAGGTATCATGCAGATGAATTTTCAAAAATGTTTCATTTGTGGGTTGAATGATTCCTTGTTGTTGTTGTTGCTGGTTTATTGTAGTTCTCATCGAATAAATGTGTATTGTTTTCTTTTCGAGTAATTTGATAATATTATCTACATTTGCGATTTCAGAATATGTATTGAAATGTAGATCTAATCATGCATGTTAAAGCTAATTTATTCACTAAGATTGAGGAGATGTACTACTTGAAAATGTATTATTGGTTGATATTTCCATTGTATTATTCATCAATTGTTTGCAATTGGCCGAAATGTTCATTTCCATGATTATGCAAATATTTACAATTTATAAAATTTTTTGTACAGATACATAATTGTACAGATACATTTATCATTTCAAACATATGTGATTTTTCTATTACCCATATGTAAGCACTTCTAAATAGGATAGTTGGAGTAACATGTTAGGTAGAAGGATAATATGCAATGAAATAAGTTTATGGGAGGATTTTATGCACTAATGTATATGTTCTTTGAAAAGTTTGCACACATTTTTTTTTTATTTACATGCATCTTTAGTATTACTTTTGATAGATTTTTAATCATCTAGGAAAAATAACACCTTTAACAATACCCTTGCAATTATCAATTTTGTTTTAAATTTAGTAAATGTATGATTTCTTTCCAACAAGTAACATTTGTATGCAACAGTAAGAAGCATAATGTAGACATTCACTATTTAAGCAATTGTGTGATAAGTGATGAATGTATCAGTTTAATTCTGGTAGTGTAGATTTGTTTGAACTGATGAATGTATCTGTACAATTATGAAAATGAATATTTGTTGAAACTGTCAAATGTGAAAAATATCACTGTTATGTAAAACTGTTAAAACAATGATATCATTTTACATATTTTTAATGTGGAAAATTTCATTTTGACAGATAAGCTTTTGAGTTTGACTGATAAGTATTCGGTTGTGTTCTTTTTTATAGGGATCGTACAACAATACTTGAAGTGATGGGAACAAAATCAGTTCCTAAAAACAAATTTTATGGCCGAAACGATAGAACAAAGACTACTACGAAAGAGGGTATAACAGATACATCTACGAAGCCCAGAAAGTTCGTTCCAACAAACACACCAGAGAAGGAAGTTGAAAAGGAGCAAGTAAATTTGAACTACCATTGTAATCTAAACTCAGTAATCCGTTTATTGAACACCTTCAATTTTAGAAAGGAGCACATGACAGCATTGAAAAAAACTCTTTTTTGGAACTTACTTCAAGCATTGCGAGAACAGAAGCAAGGAATAACTGATAAATTTACAAGTTCATTCGAAATCCAAAATTTGCAGTGTTGTTCAACTGATACATTTATCATTTTACTTCGAATTATAAAATTCCACTGTTGCGTCAACTCATAAATGTATCATTCCAAGTTTAATTCTGGAAAGCGAACTGTTGCGTCAACTGATAAATGTATCATTCCAAATTTAATTACAGGAAATCGAATTGTTGTATCAACTGATAAATTTATCAGAGTAATTTTTTCTATAAATCTCATCAACGCTTCACCATATCCATCTTGCGATTTTCTCATTTCCAAACATGCGAAATCAAACATAAAATAAAAATTTTCAAATATAACACATATGAACTACATTAAATACAAGCAGCCACAAAACACAAAAAGTCCCAAAAAGAACAAATATGAACTATCTTGAATACACACATACTAAATTATTCGCAAAATGGATATTTCATTTCCAATAATCGAAATGAAAGTGTTCCAAAATTGATAATATTAATATTTTTTCATAACAAAAAGTGAGATCAAAATAAACAAAAACAAAATGTACATATCAGTAAAAATCGAGAGAGTCTTCAAATTCAAATTGTGTAGAATATTTTTAGCACACAAAATTGTCACAGAAAAAATCTAAAATTGTGTTCAAATATATCCCAGTCCAGGAAATTTCTTCAAATATCAATTCTTAATTAAATCGTAGCCACATAAGAAATTTTTGAATATATTGTCATTCTACAGAAATGCTGTGTTCAGCCTCATAAATGTACAATGAAAAAGAATTTCTGTCACAGAAATTCCCTTTTCACCGACTACACATTTTAGTAACTGCCACATAAAAAAAAGAAAGTGGAATATTTCTCATATAACTGAATAACATATCAAGTAATAACATCCTACAAACAGGGATTCTAACGAAAAAAATGCACCGGTTGAAAATGTCATACTGGTTAAATGAGATAATAATCTCCTAAAATCAAGGAATTAAAATACAAGCATTTAAAACTACTGGAAGGGTCCTAATAAATAAATAGGATAATTAATTTCTAAAATCAAGGAATTCAAATACAAAAAATTCCACCAATTGAAAAGAGCATAATGGTCTCGAATATAATAAAAATTTTAAAAAAAACTAAATATAATACAAAAAAATCAATAGGACTAAAACTTTTACATTCTTAAAAAACAGGACTAAAACTCAATTAATCTTTAATAATATCTCTAAATATTTTTGTTTTATTATGTATAAATTTCTCGGTCTCAATAGCTAATAGAATAAAAACGATATTTACTTCTTTTTATCCGTTTGCCCAATCCTAAGTCCCTTTGAGTGAAGACGTTTGGCTCTCATAAGAGCCTTGCATAAATATTTTTAAAAAATAAATGTACGCATATAATTTACTTAAAAAAATATAATAAATTTAAGACGTAAAAATAATAAGTTTATTTTTTATTTTTATCTAGTTTTTTGTATTCATTTGGATAAAACAACATAAAATGTAAAGTATTCTTATTTTATAAAAGTTATCTTACAGTATTATTTTTACAAAAATAGTGCTGGCGGTAACAATGGAGACGTTGGCAACAGCAGCGGCAACAAAAGTGTCAACAAATGACGATGACAATTTTTATATTTTTTGAGTAAAATATTTTTTTTTAAAAGTATCACTCAAAAACAAAAAAAATAAAATAAAATAATGATATATATATATTATTTTATG
>JAULJZ010149564.1:0-31048 GCA_032270985.1 Heliamphora pulchella | reverse complement strand
TGATGTGAAGTTATATATGGCTATGTGCATTTATAACTAACTTTGTACATTTATAACTCTAGTTTATTTATGTACGGATTATGTAAGTGAATTACATGGATTTGATATCGTTATGTGAAACGTGGTTTATGCTTTAAAACTCTTAGATTTTATAGGTATGTATATGTGGGTTCTGAGGAATGGATGCATGTAGTGCATGTTGCATGGGTTGCAAGTGTTGTGTGAGTCGCGTGTGTAGCATGTGACGTGGTTTGTGATACATAGTGATAGTACGTGATTTTATGCATTTAAATCCTGATTAGGTTATGCATAGGTGTATGGAATGAGATAGTAGAACATGCGGTTCTGTGAACGTTAGCTCTGGCTAACGGTGCATTCGATAGGGCTACGGTCCCTCAGTGAAAGTCCGTAAAGGTGCATGGTAGGGCTGAGGTCCTTTGGTTAAAGTCCGTGAAGGTTAGGGCTAAGGTCATTCGATTGAAGTTCGTAAAGGTGCATGGTAGGGCTGAGGTCCTTCGGTTGAAGTCCGTAAAGGTGCATTGATGGGGGCTGCGGTCCATCGGTGAAAGTCCGAGAAGATTCATGGCTTTCATGTACTGTATTATGGGACGAATAGACCAATTTTCAAATTATTTTTAAGAGTCGTGTGAATCGTGATCTAAAAACCGTTTTCAAACTGTTTTCTAGGCTCCTGTGTGTGAGCCAACATATGGTTATTATCGTCGCTTTTTCGGTTGCATGTGAAAACTATTTTAAGGCTTGAAAGAGAGTCTAAACCTGTACTTCGATTTCTTAGCATATTTTGTTTATATTGCATGCTTGTTTAGTTTCTGCTGAGCTTTCGCTCACGGTGTGGGATAAAATATTTTTAGGTACCGATCAAGCGTTGATTCGGGGTTGCTGGTTGGGAGCGGAAGAGTTATAGTCTTCCTTTTTGTCTTTTTGTTACATGTATGTTGTAACATATTTTTTTGGTGTTGGAACCGTGTAGTGTAAGCTTTTGGCATTGGAGCCTTATAACGTAAGTCGTTTGGCGTTTATATTCAATGCATATATGGTTTATCTTTGAGAGTGTATTCTCGGGTTGGTTATTTGTGGGCGCTTCACGTGTCTCAGAGTATGGGGGTGACAGATGGTCCCACAAAGGTCTTGAGCATTCTCTGTTGAAAACTAGTTCTGCTGAACCTTTTTAGGCTAACTAAACCTATTTTATGAATTAGCCAAAATCATCAACTTGTTCCAAACATTTAGCCTTAGCACAAAACATGAAACTTGTAGGGAACACTTTAAACTAAAAGCTCCCTAAAAATCAAACCCATAGCCCTAAAATGGATGCCCCAAAACTGAGGCCAACAGAGGTCCAATTTTCGCACTTTTCTTTGTAAAGTGCTGAATGATTTTTCCTTAATTAAAATAAATGACCTTTTTATCCTAGGATCTGACCTTGGTGTTAAATATGAAAGTTGTAGAAAATATTTTTATCTAATTGGTTTTCAAAAATCAAAAATTAAATTCATGTTTAGGTACCTCAAAATGCTATTGTAACTTTAAAATTGATGCTTGAACAATTTTCAAAATTTGGCTAAATGTATGAGTATCGTGTCACATTGTGGGATTTGAATATATAGATTTTAAATGATTTATGTGAGTGATTGGTGTATGAAATTAACAATTTGATGATTTGAAACCATACCGATAGGTTGAATTCATGTCACATAAATTATAACTTGTGCTTCGTATACTTGTACTTTATGCTCTAGCGAGTTTTACTTTGTGCTATACCATGTTTATGCTATTCTATAATTAGTTGTACATGAGAAGCATGTTATACACCATGAGCATTGCTACACTTGCATCTTGGTTTATCGGAGTTCTTTTTGTATCTATCATTGTGGGTTGGGTGGAAATCATTCTTCTTGTGTTTTTGATTCTAGGCATCCATGGTTGCCAATGATTTGGGAAGTTATTATAATAAAAAAATGGGTTTATTATGAAAAAGGGGTAAGGCACCATAGGTTCGTCACTAGCCTTTTTAACTTCGTTAATTTATATTTTGGGTTGACGCCAAACGAGCATTCATGTCCTTACGGTGAGTTTTGTGCACAATAATCTGGCCAGAGAACTTGGAATAAGGGTGAATGGTTTGGAATAAGAATGGAACTGGCTTCCCCATGCCGTTTCCATTGAGTAAAACGGTTGAGGCATGAAGCCAAGGCAAGCGTTTGCCTTTCGCAACGAGACAAGAATAGGTTTGGCGGTCAGGTTCCCATCAAGTCTACTTTGTAATTCTCGGCATGAAATTCATGTTATGGTTCTGGATGTATGTCGGGTTGGGCAACTGCATTGCATTCATTTGCATCACGCACTTGTGTAATTGTTCTGATATATGCTTACCTTGCTGAAATGTTAAATTTGTCTGTCTCTTTGATCTTAAACTGTATTTGATATTATACGATATGTATTGTAAGATATTTTGTTGTGAGTTTGTTAGAAGATTTAGGGAATTTACTTATGGGCTTTGGCACATGGCTTTCGTGCCACAGGTGAAGACGAAGAACATTTTGAGGAGGGTGTGCTCGTAGAGGAAGCAGACCTCGAGGAACGGGGTGAGTGGCAGGAGCCAGCCGATCCCAACAATGCCGTTTGAAGACGTTGAAGTCTCTTTCTTTTTGTTCTTTCGTTCAGTCTCCGCGAACATTTTGTAACTTTTGTTAAATTATCTGGATAACTGTAATTGCTAAATATTTTGAACAAGTTCTGAACCTTTAATGATGTAGTACTTATCATATGTAATTATGAATGCATATTTAGAATCTCCCTTAATTATAGCTACGTATGTCCTGACGTGCCCGTATGACGGGGCATCACAGAGAGATAGAGAAGCAAGCAGAGACGGGGAGAGATCGAGAGGGAGATCGAGACAGGGAGAGATTGAGAAGATTGGAATCGCCACTTGAGTTGCGAGAAGAAGAGTTTTTGAGAGGAGAGAAGAGTTTAAAACTTAATACGTGTTTACAAAGAACTTCAGTTTTGAAGTTTATAAACGTTAAATACGTGTTTGCTAAACACAATTTCTTTAATAAAAACGTGCTTATTAAATACGTTTTCAGTGTAACTTAAAAACGTACTTACTAAACGCGCTTTCTTTGTAAAAAGACTTAAAGTGTTTTTGTCAGTCACATTTTCTGTATAAAAGGTTAAAACGTTATTAGCAAAACTATTTTCTTTACAAAAACAATAAAGCATTTTTGGCAATTACGTTTTTTGTATAAAAGTTTAAAACGTTATTAACAAAACCGTTTTCTTTACAAAAATAATAAAGTGTGTTTTTTAAAAACGTTTTATGTATTACGGCAAATTAGAACATAAAACGTGCTTAAACACGTTTTACTTTTAAATATTTTTTTTTTAAAACTAAAGTTTTTGTTTAACACATTTGTAAAGAAAGCGTATTTGCTAAATACGTTTTCAGTAATCACAAAAGAAAAGAATTAAAAAAATAAAATTAAGCCAAATTATTTTCTCTTATCCCAAATGGTATACTAGTTTATTTGGTTAAACAACTTTAAGTTGACTTAGTTAATAGAAAAGGTCAATGACACACGCTATGTATGTGCAATTTTTAATTTATTGTAATAGAAATAAGTAAACATAAATTTAACTTATTGGGCAATATTACCTTTTTTGCATTTTTGAATTTTGTTATCTTTCAATAAAAAAACGTTACTTTTTATATTCACCTCGATGAGAAAAATAAAAAAAATAAAAAATTATAAATAAAAAGTCAAAAAAACAAAAAAATTATAATATAAAATAAGTTGATAATTCATTATTTCGAATAGGCCTGAAGCCTCATTTGGTTTTGGCTTAAAATTGATTTTTTTAGCTTTTTTAAGACTTTTAAAGTCATATAAAAGTCAATCGTCAAATCCAAAAAAATCTAAATGGCTTAAAGTACTTTTTCAAATAAAGTTTTTCTATTTGGTGTAAAGTTTTAAAAAATTAACGTTTAAGTTATCAATTATTCTGTTGCGAGTTATTCTCAATTAGTGTCAAAATGATGCCATCGGCGAGGTATGCGATTCCCTCTTTCCATCTATGGGAATTATTAAGATTTTTTCTATTTTTAAATCCATAAACTGAAAATGGGTCGTATTTTAAGAAGATGATTGAAGATAAGTTCTTTTAAAAAATTATGTATTTTATAATTTTTTTAAAAAAATATATAGAAAAAATAGATATTCATACAATTTTTAACTTTAATTGACTTTATAATTAAAATAGAAAGATTTACAAAATATTTATTTTATTAAATAACAGTTATCAATATTCACGGAATTATATCCCAAGCTGATTGTATTTTGCAAAAAGTCTATTTTATTAAATGACGGAGTTTGATTGCTTTGTTTTTTGTAATAATATTTTGCTTAATCCATTTTATATTGTTTTTCATTATCTTTGGTAAAATTGCAGCAAATGATACACATTAATTATGTGGCCGCTTTATTTTTGTAACACGAAATGATATACATTGTACAATATCACATTAATAATATTTTAGTTAATCCATTTTATATCGTATTTTGTCATCTTTACTAAAATTATAGAAAAAGATACACATTAATTGAATGACTGATTCATTTTTGTAACAAAAAATGATACATATGTCACAATATCAGTTTTAAAAATGATACATATGAATCAATGTCATGAAATATTTTAAGAAAATATTATTGTTTCATGTTTATTATTTTAGGAACTCTTAATGTATATTATTTCAAAATCTAATATTATTTCAGACGTTGTTTTATGCATATCATTTCTAAAAGTGTTATTGTTTCATGTGTGTTATTTTTTAAAATGAGTCAAATTCATGTGTATTGTTTAATAAAATCTTAATTGTATTATTTTTTACATTTCAATATATATGTAATAAAAATAAAGCGGCCATTTGATTAAATTTTAATGTGTATCATTTTCTGCGTTTTAATATGTACGCAATAAAATAAATAGGTCATTTGATGAGACCTTAATGTAAATCATTTTATGTGTTTTAATATATTTGCAACGAAATGAAGCGGCCATTTGATGAAATATTAATATGTATCATTTTTTGTATTTTAACAAATATGAAACGACCAGGTGATAAATGACGAAAAATGACATAAAATGAATCAACAAAAACATTATTGTAAATGCTTCTATGCATTCATCATATACATAAAGTTAAAAAATGATCAAATTCTGGTAATCGTATAATGCCGCGAAAATTAAGGAAACAAAATTCTTGAAGTATTAGATATGATATAAATCTATATAATAAAACAACTCATGTTTTTAAAATGTCCTAGAGATAAATTATCTTTAAAGGCTGAGAATTATTATCACTCTAATCCTATAGTTCTGATTATTTTAAAATCCCACCCATTTCGAAATTCGCTGTCAGTCTCTTCGTTTTCCTAACTGTTTCTCTCTCAGTCTCCAGTTTCTTCCAAGTCCCAACTTTCACCCCAAGTCTCATCTTGTGCTCTCACTTTTTGTCTCTGGTGTAACGCCTCTCTCCCCCTCGATTCAATTTCTTCGCGTTGTTGCTGCACAGCCGCCGCCGCATTGCCGTTGTCATCGCTGCACTGTCGCCGTGATGCCATAGCCATTATAGCAGCACCACCACCGCCGTCCTCATCGCACCACCACCGAACCCACCACACTGCACCACCGTCTGTCGCCTCCCCCATCTCTCGCCGTTGTAGGTAAGCTCATTCCCCTCTTGCCCACTTCTCTTTGTGATGTTTCACTGCCACTATCGACTATTGCCACCGTTTTGTTTCGAAATGGGTAAACCAAAATGATCAATGCCAAGTCAAATATTATTTGTCGAAACTCAAGAATGTCTAATATTGTTTGGGGAAACACCGCAGGTGTAAAATTCTGGTACAAATTTGTTGATCTATAAATTGCTTCTAACATTCTTATTTGATACCCCCATTTTATCATATCTTCTCTTTCCTCCTAAATCCACACCATTGACAAACTCACCCCTTACCTCGCTGCTGCAGAATAACCTTGCTCCCCACACACGAAGCACCTCCCCCTTTTAGGATCATCACTTGTTTTCAACAAACTTATCTTTCTATTAGAATTGTATACTAAAAATCATGGATTTTATTTTGATTTTAGTATTTAATTTTATTTTTAATAAAATTAATTTTTTATTTTATTAGAATATTAATGAGTAATGTATGCAATATCATTTTTTTAATGTTATGCATGGATGTCTTTTATTCTGTACAGTATTTAATCTGGTGCATAGAATACGATTTACACACAGAAAATTAGATTTTAGATTCTTGTAGAATTTAAATATTTGTTCACAGTTTAGATGAAAATGTACATACCATCGAAATGAATGTAGCATAGAGTTTTAGTAGGCATGTCTTGGTTACGTGGAACAGATAATAGTGTCGTCTATTGTTCTAACTCTCTGTACTAGTACACTTTGTGTGTATTGAACATAACGCATTGAGGTAATTAATTTTATACTGACTATATAAATTAATTTATATCCCTAGGTTATTATGAGAGTGCTTATACTCTTAATTCTGAAATAATTATTGATTTTTATATATTTGATATTCGTTGTTTTAATTCATTAGAGGGTGTGATCTTGTATGGGTCTATATTCCCAATGACTTGGATAGTAGTATTATTTATATGGTGAATATTAATTATTGACGAAATTCACGTCTCGAAAGATCGGGATTGATGATACTCCCTTAAGGAAACTTATAAGTTTTGACCGGCCCAAATCCTGCAGGTGGATTTGATTATCCAGCGGTCAAATAAATTAAGCGGAATGGCATAAAAAATTTCAAGATGCTAATTAAATTAAATTGTTAATAATTAAATTTAATTGGCGGGTATCAAAAATCTTAACGTGAGTAGATGAGTTAACAATTTAATAATAGGAGGTCAATACAAGATGGTTTTAAGATTATAGTTTAGAGTGCAGTTACAGTTCTTTAGTGGCGTGAATAGTAATATAATGTTTTATGAAAATTATAAAAATCGCTGCAAGATTTTCATAGTTACAGATACTGCTGAGAGGTTTGTTTAATTATGGAAACCTTTGGTTACGTATTTGGGTTACACTAGAAGTTTTTGTCATAATTACTCTACAGATCCCTATTGTAACCCTACAAATATGCGGGTAGTGTAACGACCCGAGCTTTCGAGAATTTTTTTTAATAAATCAAATATTTCTTAATAAATATAATAATACATAGAAATTCATCATTTTGTCGTGGAGTATATAATTCATAGAATTTATTATAATAATAAACTCAAGTAAGTTTGATTTTTAAGTTAAGCTAAAAATTTAAACTAAAATAATAAGATTATAATAAGTTTTAAGCTAACGTTAAGTTTAAGTTTAATAATAATAATAATAATAAATAATTTAATAGTAGAATAATTTTTCTTTTAAAAGGTAATAATCGAGTTGGGAAAGAAATATATTTTAGAAAATAATAATGGTTTTATTTTTAGAAGATAAAAGAATTAAAGAAATAATAAATAAAATAATTATGTTTAAGAATATGTAAAATCTTTATTCTCTCTCTCTCTCTCTCTCTCTCTATATATATATATATAGGGCGGGATTAAATTAGAAATCACTGTGCGCCGCTGGAACCATAGCTTAGGAAAAAAAAAATATCATCTCAACAGTGCGCCGCTGTAAGGGGTTCGGGGAGAAAAATCAGCCTCCGTTCTCGCACGGATCGAGGGCCAAACAAAGTCGGATCATCGTGATTTTTTAATGCATACTTCTGGCATTGTGTTCTTGATAATCAATGGTTTCGTTTTTCCACCCGTAAGATCTAAACTTGCATTTATTTTTGTTGATCGTCACGAATAATATTCGATTATTCTGGTATTCGGTTTTCTTCTCGTTCTCCAACTGTTCTTCGTTTTTGTTTTTTAGAAAAAGAGAGGAGTATAAGCCTCTAGATTTGTAGGATTGAGAAAGAGTCTAAATCTTTCGTCTCAAACCGAAGCCGTTATTGTCATGCCGTCGTAGAAAAGCGAAAAAGATAATCGAAATCATTAGTTTCGCAACGCATCGATATTTATTTTTTTCTTTTGATTTAAGTTTCAATTAGTTATTGTATATTAATATGTATGATGAATATTCTAATATTAAATGGTTTGTTTTTACTATAAACAATTAATCAAAAATCGAAAAAAAAATAACCGAATCACTAGTTTTGCGCCATTCAATATTTAATTAATTCGATGAATCCTATGATAATTTAGTTGCAGAATTTTTGAATATTTTTAATAAATATTCTGAATTTAAGAGGGCTCACTCCATTAAAAAATTAATTAATCAATTAGTCAAATTTTAATCGAGTTTCGTAGAAAAAGTTAATTTTTTTTTAAAAAAAAGTAAGAAACAAAAAAAGAAGAAGTTATGTAAATATGAAACTCGGATTCAAACTGACACTTGACATATTTTGTTAGATTGTAAGATTATTGTGTATCGATTCATACTTGTTTAGATATCTCATGTTGTTATTGATGATTGCGTGTTAAGTTGTCGTTTTTTGTTAAAGCATGATTTGTATCGCAGAATGATTATCGATTTTGGTATGATTTTAACTATTGAGAATGTGTGTATCGGGAGGGTTATATAAATAAATCTCGCATGCTAAAAATCATAACGAGATTAATTACGAGAAGTTAGTTGTATGTCGTGGTTTGTTGTGGTGATAGATATTATCAAGATGCACCCGCTGTAGGCTGGGTCGGTGTTCGAACTTTGATAATATCCAGCGGAGTTTAAGTTTTTGATAAGTTACCTGGCAGACACCCGCTGTAGGCTGGGCCGGTGTATATTTTAAGGTAACTTATCAGGCAGATACAAATGCGTTCTCGGTTGTAATTCTAGGATGATTATTTGGCAGAAACAGACCGTAGGTTGGGTCTTGTTATTATTCTAGGATTTCATCTGGCTAGAACCATAGAAATTTCACGTGTATTAGATTTAATGTTGATGATGATGAGGAGGATGCGTTTGGGTAGTGATTCAGGATAATCCTAGTTGAAGTTATTAGTAATTAATTAAATCACGATGCATTTTGATATATCTGTTGTTCATTTGTTGCTACCTATTGATGTGATTAGCTATCGATACATGCTTTACTTGTGATGAGTTTACTGAATTCTTCGAACTCATGGTTTCGTTTTATGTTGCCCTAGTGATTCAAATACCAGGTTATGAAGTGCAGAATGATATCGTAGAAGAGAACATAGAAGAACAGATATAGCCTTACTTCATGTGAACTTAACGACCAGAGTCTTTATTATCAGCATTTTTTTTTGTTTTCAGTTATTTTTTTTAAAATTATTTTTTCGCTGCAAGAACAATGATATAATAAAAATTTTGGCTTAATTTTTAATTTTTTTGAGAAATATTGGAATAAGAATTTTCCTTTTTGTTGCTTAGTATTTTGTTTGTCGCTCTAGATGAATCCAAAATTTTTGGGTCGTCATAGTTGGTATCAGAGCACTAGGTTCAACCCTTACCCACGCGATCGTAGATTCAACTTAAATAAGGTTAAAACGTAAAAAACAAAATTAATAATAACTGTATGTAAGTTTTGTGTGTTGAGAATCTCCGGATTTATTCTACTTTGTGATTTACGAGTGATAGATTTCAGAGGTTTTGATATAATCCTCGGTATGGACTGGCTGTCAGTACACTGAGCAGTGATTGATTGTTATCATAAAAGAATTCGTGTATGCGCCGGAGATGGAATCTTTTGTAAGATTTAGTGAGATAAAAAGGAGTCTCTCGTTACACAGGAAATCAAAATCTATGGATTCGCTAGTTCTATTGCCAGCCTGACAATTAGCGATGACTCACCAAAGAAGGACCTTCCACAGATTGTTGAGGAGTTTGCCGACCTTTTTCCTATTGAATTGCCAGGGTTACTCCCTAAGAGAGATGTGGAGTTCTTGATTGAGCTGCAGCCTTGCACTGCCCCAATCTCAATCCCTCCGCACTGAATGGCACCACCAGAGTTACGAGAATTGAAGGATCAGTTGCAAGAGTTAGAAGGGAAGGGGTTTATTCGCCCGAGTACCTCCCCTTGGGGTGCGCCTGCACTCTTTGTGAAGAAGAAGGATGGATCTTTGCGGTTGTGCATAGATTATCGACAGTTGAATCGAGTGACGATCAAGAACAGATATCTGTTACCAAGAATTGACGACCTTTTTGATCAGCTTCGAGGAGCGTCGTACTTTTCAAAAATTGACCTTCAATCTAGGTATCACCAACTAAGAGTTAAGGAAGAAGATATTCTGAAGACAGCTTTTCATACCAGATATGGCCATTACGAGTTTGTAGTGATGCCATACGGATTGACCAATGCACCCGCTGTATTCATGGGCTTGATGAACAAGTTGTTCCAGCCATTCTTGGATCAGTTCGTGGTAGTATTCATTGATGACATTTTAGTACACTCTCGCACTGAAGAAGATCATAAGCAACACTTGAGAACTACCCTCCAAGTTTTACAAGATGCACAGTTGTATGGCAAAGCTAGCAAATGTGAGTTTTGGAAACGAGAAGTAAAATTCTTGGGTCATGTTATATCCAAAAAATGAGTATTAGTGGACCCAGCAAAGGTAGAAGCTGTGATGGACTGGAAGCAACCAAAGTCAGTATTTGAAGTTCACAGTTGTCTGGGCCTGGTAGGCTATTATCGAAGATTTATTCAGGATTTCTCTAAATTGGCCCGACCGATGACTAGGTTGACGTAGAAAGGGATCAAGTTTGAATGGAGCGATGTTTGTGAAAAATCTTTTCATGAGTTGAAGACGAGATTATCCAGTGCACCCATTCTGATAATACCTGACAGAAATGTGGGTTATACAGTGTTTTGCGACGCACTTAAGGAAGGTCTTGGTTGTGTTTTGATGCAAACTGGTAAGGTTGTAGCGTATGGGTCTCGACAGCTTAAGCCGCATGAGCAGAATTATCTGACTCACGATCTGGAGTTGGCAGCAGTAGTTTTTGCATTAAAGATGTGGAGACACTATCTGTATGGAAAAAAGTTTAAACTCTTCACTGATCATAAGAGTCTCAAATATCTGTTTACACAAAAGGAGCTCAACATGAGACAACGACGTTGGATGGAGTATCTGTGAGATTATGATTTCTGTATTGCATATCATCTTGGTAAGGCAAATGTGGTGGCTGATGCCTTAACCAGGAAAACAAGAGTGGAATTGGCTTGCTTGTGGAATTCATTGGAGACCCTCAGTGAGTATCATTTGCAACCGTCAGAAGGAAGTGAAGGAATCTATTTCAGTGTCATAGTGGCAACACCGAGTCTTATCCAGTAAGTTTTAGAAGCGTAGAGATTTGATCAGGAGGTAGCTTTCATCAAACATTAGCTGTCTAATCATGAGTTAGTTCAAAGATGGGAGCTTTGTACCGATGGAGGCTTAACATATCAAGGAAATATCTTTGTACCTAACACCGACGGTCTTCGAGATCAAGTATTAAAGGAATTTCACAAGTCGATGTTCGTAGTGCACCCAGGCGTGACCAAGATGTACCAAGATTTGAAACGACAATTTTGGTGGAGTAGCATGAAGAGGGATGTGGCAATTTTCGTGAACCGTTGTTTGACATGCCAGTAAGTCAAGGCAGAGCATCAAAAATCATGAGGGACTCTACAACCCTTAGAGATACCTTAGTGGAAATGGGAGCATGTGACAATGGATTTTGCATCAGGATTACCTAGATCTCCGCAAGGGCATACAGGAATTTGGGTGATCGTCGATCGCTTCACAAAGTCAGCGCATTTCCTATCGATCAGAATGACAGATACACTTGAGGTGTTGAGTCAAAAGTATATCCGTGAGATCGTAAGGTTACACAGTATGCCTGTTTCCATTGTATCTAACTGCGATCCGCGCTTTACATCTAAGTTTTGGCAGGGTCTACAAACAGCTTTAGGGACAGAACTCTGTTTTAGTACATCTTTTCACCCGCAGCCAGACGGACAATAAGAGAGGACTATTTAGACACTAGAGAATATGCTTAGAGCCTGTGTTATGGACTTTCGCAGAAGTTGGGAGAGGCACTTACCGCTGGTAGAGTTTGCGTACAACAACAGTTATCAGGCTTGTACTGGTATGGTACCGTACGAGGCCTTATACGGGCGACCTTGTCGGTCACCTATCTGTTGGATCGAGGCAGGAGAGACAAGTTTGCTAGGACCCGAGCTTGTGATGGAAACGATAGAGAAGGTTAAGCTGATTTGTCAACGCCTTCTCACAACACAAAGTAGGCAAAAGAGTTATGCTGATCGAAGGCGCCGACCGTTAGAGTTTGAAGTTGGAGATCATGCTTTTCTAAAGATTCAACTGTGCCGTGGTATTATTCGGTTTGGGAAGAAAGGGAAGTTGTCGCCCCGTTTCATTGGACGGTTCGAGATTCTACAGAAAGTTGAAGCTGCGGCTTATCGTTTAGCCCTACCCCCGCAGTTAGCAAGTGTTCACAATGTCTTTCATGTATCAATGCTACGAAAGTACGAGCTCGACCCTACACACGTTTTGTGCTGGAAGGAGATTAGTTTGAATCAGAATGCGACATCCTAGGAGAGGGAAGTGAGAATCCTTAACCGTCGAGAAAAAGTTCTGCGAGGTAAGACGATTCCATTAGTACGCGTTCTATGGCAACATTGAGGAGTTGAATAATCAATATGGGAACGTGAAGATACCATGCGTGTGACGTAACCGCACTTTTTTGCCTTGTGAATTTCGAGGACGAAATTTTTTTGAAGGGGGGTAAATTGTAACGACCCGAACTTTCGAGAATTTTTTTAATAAATCAAATATTTCTTAATAAATATAATAATAAATAGAAATTCATCATTTTGTCGTGGAGTTTATAATTCATGGAATTTATTATAATAGTAAACTCAAGTAAGTTTGATTTTTAAGTTAAGCTAAAAATTTAAACTAAAATAATAAGATTATAATAAGTTTTATGCTAACGTTAAGTTTAAGTTTAATAATAATAGTAATAATAAATAATTTAATAGTAGAATGATTTTTCTTTTAGAAGGTAATAATCTGGTTGGGAAAGAAATATATTTTAGAAGATAATAATGATTTTGTTTTTCGAAGGCAAAAGAATTAAAGAAATGATAAATAAAATAATTATATTTAAAAATATATAAAATCTTTATTCTGTCTCTCTCTCTATATATATATACAGTTAGGGTGGGATTAAATTAGAAATCACTATGCGCCGCTGGGAACCAAAGCTTAGGAAAAAAAAAACATATATATATCATCTCAACAGTGCGCCGCTGTAAGGGGTTCGGGAGAAAAATCAGCCTGCGTTCTTGCACGGATCGAGGGCCAAACGAAGTTCGATCATTGTGATTTTTTAGAGGCATACTTCTGGCATCGTGTTCTTGATAATCAACGGTTTCGTTTTTCAACCGGTAAGATCTAAACCTACATTTATTTTTGTTGATCGTTACGAATAATATTCATTTATTCCGGCGTTCAGTTTTCCTCTCGTTCTCCAACCATTCTTTGTTATTTTTTTTTTTAGAAAATGAGAGGAGTATAAGCCTCTAGATTTGTAGGGTTGAGAAAGAGTCTAAACCTTTTGTCTCAAACCGAAGCCGTTATCGTCGTGCCGTCGTAGGAAAGCGAAAAAGGTAACCGAAATCATTAGTTTCGCAACGCATCGGTATTTATTATTTTCTTTTGATTTAAGTTCTAATTAGTTATTGTATATTAATATGTATGATGAATATTCTTATATTAAATGGTTTGTTTTTAATATAAACAATTAATCGATAATCGAAAAAAAAAATCGAATCACTAGTTTTGCACCATTCAATATTTAATTACTTTGATGAATCCAATAATAATTTAGTTGTAGAATTTTTGAATATTTTTAATAAATATTCTGAATTTAAGAGGGTTCACTACATTAAAAAATTAATTTATCAATTAGTCAAATTTTAATCGAGTTTCGTAGAAAAAAGTAAATTTTTTTTAAAAAAAAAAGAAAAAAAAAAAAGAAGTTATGTAAATACGAAACTCGGATTTAAACTCACACTTGACACATTTTATTGAATAATAAAATTATTGTGTATCGATTCATGCATGTTTAGATATCTCATGTTGTTATTGATGATCGCATATTAAGTTGTCGTTTTTCATTAATGCATGATTTGTATCGCATAATGATTATCGATTTTAGCATGATTTTAACTATTGAGAATGTGTTTATCGGGAGGGTTACATAAATAAATCTTGCATGCTAAAAATCATAACGAGGTTAATTACGAGAAGTTAGTTGTATGCCGTGGTTTGTTGTGGTGATGGATATTATCAAGATGAACCCGCCGTAGGCTGGGCCGATGTTCGAACTTTGACAATATCCAGCGGAGTTTAGGTTTTTGATAAGTTACCAGGCAGACACCCGCCGTAGGCTGGGTCGGTATATATTTTAGGGTAACTTATCAAGCAGACACAGATGCGTTCTCAGTTGTAATTTTAGAATAATTATCTGGCAGAAACAGACCGTAGGCTGGGTCTTATTATTATTCTAGGATATCATCTGGCAGGAACCATAGAAACTTCTCGTGTATTAGATTTGATGTTGTTGATGATGAGGAGGATGTGTTTGGGTAGTGATTCAGGATAATCCTAGTTGGAGTTATTAGTAATTAATTAAATCACGATGAATTTTGATGTATCTGTTGTTCATTTGTTGCTACCTATTGATGTGCTTAGCTATCGATGTATGCTTTAGTTGTGATGAGTTTACTGAGTTTTTCAAACTCATGGTTTCGTTTTATGTGGCCTTGGTGATTCAAACACCAGGTTATGAAGTGCAAGATGATATCGTAGAGGAGAACATAGAAGAACAGATAGAGTCCTGATTCATGTGAACCTAGCCACCAAAGTCTTTATTATCAACATTTTTTTGTTTTCAGTTATTTTTTTTTAAAATTATTTTTCGGCTGCAAGAACAATGATGTAATAAAATTTTTGGCTTAATTTTTATTTTTTTAAAAAATATTGAAATACGAATTTTCCTTTATGTTGCTTAGTATTTTATTTGTCGCTCTAGATGAATCCAAAATTTTTGGGTCATCATAGGTAGACTGAACCAAATTGATAGTTTGTCTTCAAGACTAAAGCTTATCAGGTTCTGCTGGTACGAGTTCTCGAATGATCGTAACCCACACTACATTCGGGAATCGCATAAGGGAATACAGTAGAAGGTCTTACGGGAGCTTCAACTTGGAATAAAAATTCGTAATTGAAGAATCGACCAAAAATGTATTCTTCTAAATTAACTGTGGTGGTACGGGTTTTATTTTGATCGTTTAGCATCAAAAAATTTTATTTGGAGCCCGTTTTGGCAATTGTCCATCAAGTTATATTTATCGAAATATCGTTTATAAAAATAATAATCTTTCCAATTTTATCTCTAACAATTGGTATCAAAGTTGTTTTATTTTTTATTTACGGTTTATCAAGGGATCGAGTAGATTTAGAGCTATGCTAATTTTATTTTGTAGACGTTCTAATCCTGATTTTATGATCATCTTTTATTCATATTTGATTAAATAGTTTAGATGATGATTATAATTATTTTTTTAATCACGAGGATTGATCGTGATAGTTTAAATTTTATTTTTAGATCAAATGTGAGCCTACGGGACATAAGTTTTTGAAATAATAGCTATTATTTGTTTTTAAATATTAGTTTAGAATATTTAAGAACATGTCGAATATCCAAGAACATGAAGAATAGGCAGTGGCACCGACGGTGGTTTCGGGTTTTACGGGCCACGGATCATGGTAATTTTTTTAAGGGCTTTAAAATTTTTTTTGGGTAAGTTTATGCAGAATTTATGCATTAAAAATAGCAGCAAAATAAGTTCAAAAATAGCTAGAAAAAATCAATTAAAATAGCCACCGTTGCCAGCGGTTCGAGGCTCATTTTGATGATTTTTCAGAACGTTTTTAGGATTATTTTATGAACAATTTTTTAGGTATAAAATACCAATAAACATACCTTAAAATACTATTCAAAAACCGTGAAAAAAATCAGGCCAAAATAGGCGGCAAAAGGGCAAAAATTAGGCGGCAATTTTCGATGCACAAGCAGCTGTTCGGGGCTATTTTTGAAGCTTTTTCGGGACTATTTTTGAAGCATTCTTCGAAACAACAAGTTGCTGGATATCCGTGCTATTTTAAAAAAAACGAGAGCCAAATACACCACAGAAAAAGCCTAAACAGGCGGCTGAAGTTGAGACAGTTGTTTCGGGGCTTTTTGATTCTAGACAATCTTATTTTAAAGGGGTGTTACGTGCGATTTTATGTATTGTTTACCGCTTTAAATGCTATGAATGTTAGATTTTGTGTTTATCGCATTCCATTATTTCATTTATTTTTGCATTTGCTTTGGGGTTGGAGATAGACTCGTTGGGTAGTAAGTTGTGTGTAGAGACCCCGGTTAGTGGGAATGTGGTGTTGGGTCGAGTTTGTAGATCCTATGAGTTAAAGGTCGCTGGCCGTTGTTTAGAGTTTGATTTCATCATTCTAGACATGACCACGTTTAATATCATCCTAGGGATGGACTGGCTGACCACCTATCGTGCCTTTCTTGATTGTGATTGACGGAAGGTGTTGATTTGTACGATTGAGGGTGATTGCTTTTGTTTCGTGGGCGATCGGGACGAGGGTGTGGTGTCCATGCCCCGTGTTGTTCGGAACCAAGGAAACTTGAGTTTTCTCTTTTCTGCTCTTATGTTGGATGAGGTGGTTGGGGTTCGTGGAGAGTTTCCCCTGTGGTTTGTGACTATCCAGATGTCTTTCCTAACGATCTGTTGAGTTTTCTATCGATTTTGTTTCGATAGCTGCTCCTATTTTGATGCCATCTTTTCGCTTTGCACCAGTTGAGTTGCGAGAGCTCATGATACAACTTCAGGAGTTGCTTGATAAGGAATTTGTACGTTCGAGTACGTCGTCGTGGGGAGCTTCGGCTCTATTTGCTAAGAAAAAAGATGGGTCCTTGAGGTTGTATATTAACTACCGAAAGTTGAATCAAGTAACGGTGAAAACCAAGTATCCTGCGCCAATGATTGATGACTTGTTTGATCAACTAAAGGGATCGAGTTACTTTTTGAAAATTAATTTGAGGTCAGGATATCATCAGTTGAGGATTAGGGACGAGGACATAGCGAAAACCACCTTTCAAAATCGTTGTGGTCACTATGAGTTTTTGGTTATGCCGATCGGTTTAACGAACGCTCCTGTGACATTCATGGATTTGATGAACTGTATATTTCATTCGTATCTTGACAGTTTTGTGGTTGTGCTTGTGGATGACATTCTTATCTACTCACCCACGAGGGAGATGCATGAAGAACACCTACGTATTGTGCTACAGCTTTTGAGAGAGCATCGTATGTATGCTAAGTTTGAGAAATATAAATTTTGGATGCCCGATGTAAGGTTTCTTGGGCATATAGTATCGAGGGATGGAGTATCTATGGATTCTTCAAAAATTGAGGCTGTAATGGATTGGGAACGACCAAAAAATGTATTTTAAATTCGTAGTTTTTTGGGTTTGGCAGGCTACTACCGGCGATTTGTGAAAGATTTTTCTAGACTTGCCGCTCCGATGACGCGCCTTACACGAAAGGGAGTCAAGTTCTTTTGGAACGAGTCTTGTGAGTTGGCATTTCAGGAGCTAAAGAAGAGGTTGATTAGTGCACTAGTGTTAGTTATTCCAGAATAACGTTTGGGTTACAAAGTGAATTGTGATGCGTTGCATGATAGTTTGGGTTGTGTTTTGATGTAGGAAGGTAAAGTTGTGGCTTACAGATCTCGACAGTTGAAGACTCATGAGAAAAATTATTTGACACATGATTTGGAGTTGGCAACCGTGGTCTTTTCCTTGAAAGCATGGCAGCACTTTCTTTATGGTGAGCACTTTGAGATTTTCTCTGATAACAAGAGCTTAAAATACTTATTTTCACATAAGGACCTAAATCTACACCAACGACGGTGGATGGAGTTTATGGGAGATTATGATTTTGACCTTCAGTATCACTTGGGGAAGGCCAATGTTGTGGCCGACGCTCCTAGCAAGAGATCTCATGGTTTGTTAGCTTTCATTGCCGTGTGAGAATGGAACATACTTGGAGAGGTTGATGAGTTTGATTTATGTCTCGTGGAGACAGAGAAGGGTGCGACCTTATTTTTAGTAGTTTCACGACCGATGTTGGTTGCTAATGTGCTGGAGGCTCAACAGACAGATCAGGAGGCTCAGATGTTACGAGATCATATTACTAGTGGAAAAGACACCACGGGATGGGTTATGATCCTGGATCAGAGTTTGAGATTTGCAGGTAGAGTGTTTGTGCCAGAGTCGTGCTGTGCTGATGTACTACATAGTTTTCACCATTCTTGTCTTGCAGTGCACCTAGGAGGCACCAAGATGTATCATGATCTGCGTCGGCAGTTTTGGTAGAAGGGAATGAAGAGAGATGTGATTCAGTTTGTTTCTCGGTGCCTTACTTGTCAACAGGTAAAGGAAAAGCATCAAAAACCTACAAGGTTGTTATAGCCATTGCCAGTATCGAAATGGAAGTTGGAGAACATCCTGATGGATTTTGTATTGGGACTTCCTATATCGCCTCAGGGACATGATGCTGTTTGGGTTGTGGTTGACAGGCTGACGAAATTCGCACACTTTCTTTCCATTCACGTGAAGGATTCTGTGGACAAACTAAGCAGATTGTATGCCAGTGAGATTGTTCGGTTACACGGAGTACCTGTATCTATTGTTTTCGATCAAATCCTGTGCTTTACATCGTGCTTTTAGCAAAGCCTTCAGGTGGCTTTAGGTATGAGCTTGATGTTTAGCACTGCTTTTCATCTGCAGACGGATGGTCAGTTCGAGTAGACTATATAGATCTTGGAGGATATGTTGAGAGCTTGTGTGCTTGATTTTCGGGGTTCTTGAAAAGATCACCTACCGTTGGTAGAATTTACGTATAACAACAGTTATCAGTCCAGTATTGGGATGGCATCTTATGAGGCTTTGTATGGTAGGCCGTATAGGTCGCCGATATATTGAACAAATGTGGGAGAGGCCGCAACTTTGGAACCTGACTTGGTGCAGGAGACAACGGAGAAGATAGTTGCGATTCACCAATGTTTAGTGACAACCTAGAATCGTCAGAAGAACTACGCTGATTAGAGGAGAAGGCCTTTGAAGTTTGAGGCGGGGATCACATGTTTTTGAAAGTCTCACTACGCCGAGGTTTGATGAGATTTGGCCGTAGCGGGAAGCTATCACCACGTTTTATTGGGCCGTTCGAGATCCTTGAGAGGATTGGAGAGGTGGCATACCGTCTGGCTTTACCTCCTTAGCTATTGTCTGTGCATAACGTGTTTCATATTTTCATGCTTTGAAAGTACGAGCCTGACCTGTCACATGTGTTGGATTGGGCTGAGTTGCGGATAAATGAGGATGCTTCTTTTGAGGAATGACTGTTGAAGATTATGGACACAAAGGAGTAAGTGTTGAGAGGGAGAACCATTGCTTATGTCAAGGTTTTGTGGCTTTATCACGGAGTCGAGGAAGCAACGTGAAAGCTTAAAGCTGATGTTCGTGTTAGATATCTGGAGTTTTTTGCTTCGTGACCTTGTACCGAATTTCGGGGACAAAATTCCTTTAAGAGGGGAAGAGTTGTGAGACCCGATTTTGTTTTTTCTTCATAATGTTTACTCGATGCGTTGGTTCTTGTTTTAATCATTGTAGAACAACATGTTTGTATATGTGTTATACATGTGGGGTTTGGTTTTGCTTCTTCTGTTCGCGTTTTCACCCAAGGATGGTTGCTCAAGCTGTGGTCTATTCGCTTGAGCGGTCAAATGATAGAGAGTTGAGTCGGTGGGGGGACTGCTCGAGAGGATAGCCTAGCGCGAGATTCTATAAAGACAGTCCATGTCTAGGTTTTTGAACCAAAGCTTGTCTTATAAGTTTCTTTTCTCTCTCTACACAAAATCTTTGCCTTCTCTCTAGCTTTAAGCTTGGTTCGGGTTCATATCTTGGCGATTGGATAGTCGATCCTCGATATCCTTGTCGTGGGCTTCGCATTCATCTTAACGAAATCGCATTTTGGCGACTTTATTTTCTCGCTGGTGTTCAGAACTTCAAGTTTTAATTCGCTGAGGTAAGCTTCTAGACTATCTTGCTTTAAAAATGTGTTACGTGCGATTATATGCATTTTCTACTGCTTTAAATGCTATAAATGCTAGGCTTTGTGTTTAAACTGTGGTTGGTTGAGCAAAAAGCATGTTTTACGTTTGTTATGATTTATTACAAAGTTGGTGGACATGTGGGTGCCCGTAGTTTTTAAAAAGTGGCTTTGAAAATGGAGGAATTTATGTAAAGGCTATTAAAACCTAAATTTTTGGAGGTTTGGAGCTAACCCTTAGGATTTTGGTTTTGAACGTTTCGATTGAGATGTCGGTTAATCTTGGTGGCTACATGAAAGATATGATGGTGTGTGATTAGGTGTTTGGTATATGGGTATGTGCGTACCTATATCTATTAAATCATACAATGTGTCGTGTGACGAATTGCATATTGGGGCAAGTTGTTGTCCTACAATGAAAGACCGTGAAGAATTATGTATTGGGGACGAGCCGTTGTTCTACGGTGAAAGACCGTGAAGAGTTGCATATTAGGGCATGTAGTTATCCCGTGGTGAAAGACCGCAAAGAATTGAATGATTGGGTTAGTACTATCCTACGGTGAATGACCGTGAAAGAGTACGAGTTGCATGTGAACATGATTGTTATGTGCTTATTATGCTATTGGAACGAACTTGTGGTTTTGAGAAGTAAAATCGTTTATGGGGCTTGTGTGAGTCGGAATATCCATCTTATCTATGTTAGCATGTTTTTCTTTTAAATTAATGATAGTTTATTCTTATTGGGTTGC
Organism: Heliamphora pulchella; assembly: GCA_032270985.1. Classification (NCBI taxonomy): domain Eukaryota; kingdom Viridiplantae; phylum Streptophyta; class Magnoliopsida; order Ericales; family Sarraceniaceae; genus Heliamphora; species Heliamphora pulchella. The sequence goes on along the minus strand of JAULJZ010149564.1, from coordinate 9,972 downwards.
GCCTCACGTTGTGAGATTTTGAAAACTTTTTTCAGGTAATTGTGATCACGAGAGATAATCAAGTGGAGCTCGAGGAGGCGGGAGACTTTTCTTAGTTTTCTCTTTTGTTATAGGATCATGTATTGATACATCTATTTTGGATTCTGAACATATAATGTAAGGCCCTAAGGTTATGGTTTTATATATTGTTTGCATGTGAGATGTGAGCTCATGTTGGGGTGGGACTTCTCGGTTGAGAAGTTTTGTTTTGGTTTAAAAACGTTGGTATCCAAGTTTTTGGATTGAAATGTGAAGTTTTCTTATCAAACTGATGTTTTATCCCTATAATTTGCTTGTTTAAAACCCATGTTCAGAGATCAAGTTTTTAGGTGTGTTTTTGAGACTTGAGAAGATTTTCAGGTTCCTGGCTAAAAAACCTCTCCGGCGTTTCACCGCTCGAGTGAGCCTCTGAGCGCTCGAGCTGACAACCGTGGTAACTAAAAATTAGGTTTTGTTTAGAAAGGAGGTTCTAGATGGAGAAGCTCGGGGTTATCTATTTTTGATTGAAAATGACATAATTTGTTAATTGTTTTACAAATAAGTTCTCGTTTTCGTTTTGATCTTTGACCTGTTTGAGTTCGAGCGGTTTTGGTGAATCATGGTATCCCAAAATGGCTGTTCCGTTGGGTTTTCATGTGACTCGAGTTTTGGGGTGTGATAACTTGGTATTAGAGCTCTGGGTTCGAATACCTAAGAGCCATGGAAAGAGGTTGAATCAACCTGTGAGGATGGTTGCGTGTGCTTGATTGCATGTATTTAAATATTTTTTTCATGACATGAGTATGATAGTATGCTGAGTGTGTAAATGCCATGTATATGAGAGCATGGAGGTTGGACCTTAGGATTGATTGGTCTTACCTTTGGGTATTTGTATTAACAAATTTGGAAGCCAAGTTAGAAAAGCATTTGGCCGAGGGTGCTCTTAGGAAGCTAGGTTCTGTGTATGTGACTAAAAAATGTTCTTCCTCTAAGTTGAAAGGCAAGAAGAAGAAAAAGGTTTAGACACAGGGAGGCACAAGTCCAAAAGCAGTTAAGGGACCAAAAATTGGTATGAATAAGCTAAGAGGCAAGTGATATTACTGTAACCAGTTTGGGCATTAAAAAAAGCAGTGTCCGATTTTTCTCAATAAGCAGAACAAACAAGGTAATTTCTATTAAATGGAGGTTGAAACATGTTTAGCGGTGTTATCTACCAGAACCTAGTGTGTAGATACGGGAGCCACTAATCATATTTGCAATTCTTTGCAGGGGTTCTAAGAAATTAAGCAGCTCAGTGATGGAAAAATATACCTGTATATGGGCAATATTACGAGGGTGGCAGCAGTTGCAGTAGCAGTAGCAGATGTCACTCTCAACTTTGGTAGAAATAGGATATTACTCTAAAAGATTGTTTTTATGTACCTTCGATTAGAAGAAATTTAATTTCGGTATCTAGTTTAATCAAGGATAAATATTCTGCTCATTTTGATGACACTGTAGTTCTGAAGAAAAATAAACATTTTATTTGTTTTAGTACGTTGGTGGATGATTTATATGTCGTATCTTCTATCTCTCCTACACTGCAACTAACTGAATTGAATAACATATCTAATTACCATATAAGAGAAAGTTTCATTCTTTAATGAACCAAACGTTTCTTTAGCACTTACGCTTGGGTCATATTAATCTGAAATAAATAAATAAACTGGTAAAAGATGAATATTTGAGTTCATTGAAAGTAGAGGTACTACCAGTATGTGAATCTTGCTTAAAAGCTATGATAACTAGTAGGCCCTTTTCGGCCAACGCTATAGAGCTAAAGAAACGTTGGAATTGGTTCATTATGATGTATGTAATCCTATGAAAATCCAGGTTAGAGGTGATTTTCAGTACTTTGTCAGTTTTATTGATGACTACTCAAGGTATAGATACATTTACCTGATGCACCGTAAGTCTGAATGCTTTGAGAAATTCAAAGAATTCAAGGTGCCAGCGAAGAAGCGTCTGGGTAAAAGTATCAAATCACTATGATCCGACCGTGGTGGGGAATAACTCTTTGGAGAGTTTAGGAACTATTTGTCATCAGAAGGAATTATATCCTAGTTGACTGCACCGGGCACTCTACAGCAGAATAGTGTAGCTGAAAGAAGGAATATAACTTTTATGAAGATGGTATGGTCCATGATGAGTTATTCAGGATTACTCGATTCGTTTTGGGGATTCGCAATAGAGACAGTAGCTTACATTCTGAACTTGGTACCTTTTAAGTCAGTACCTTTTATTTTCACATAATTGTGGACTGAGCATAAGCCTAGTCTGAAACACATTCGAATTTTGGGGTGTTTAAAACTTAGGACATAAGTCTATTTCTTTGTGGGGTATCCCAAGGGAACGAAGGGTGGTCTATTTTATAATCCTAAGAATCAGAAGGTTATTGTTAGCACCAATACCTGATTCTCGGAAGATAATTATATTATAGACCACAGGCCCAACAGTAAAATTGTTCTGGAAGAAATGAGAGAAAATACTAGTAGAACAGAAGAGGAACCATAAGTCACTAATATCCTATTGCCTCGTCGTAGTGGGAGGATTATCGAGACAGGTGCAAATCATGAATAGGGTGTTGCTGCACAGGATACAAATTCTACACAGCGTGCTACTATTAGTACACAGACACAGGTAGTGCTTCATCGTAGTGGGAGAGTTGTTTATCAACCTGATCGATATATATTCTTGGGAGAGTCTTTTGACAAGATCCCGATAGAACTGAATACCGAACCTTGTAACTACAATGAAGAACTTCAGGATAAAGATGCAAATTTTTGGCAAAAGGCTATAAATTCATAGATGAAATTTATGTATTCTAATCAGGTCTGAGAACTTGTAGAACCACTCGAAGGGATAAAATCCATTGGATGCAAGTGGATCTACAAGAGGAAGAGAGGAATAGATAGGAAGGTTGAAACCTTCAAAACTAGATTTGTTGCAAAAAGGGTTTACTTAGAAATAAGAGATCCATTGTGAGGAAACTTTTTCGCTGGTAGCCATGCTTAAGTCAATCCGAATTCTCTTATCCATTGTTACTCATTTCGATTACAAAATTTGACAAATGGATGTCAAGATAGCTCTCTTTAACGGAAGTCTTGACGAGTGTATCTATATGATACAACCAAAGGATTTTATAGCAAAGTGTCAGGAGCACATGTTGTGTAAGCTTAAGAGATCCATTTATGGACTTAAGAAGGCATCAAGGTCTTGGAATACTCGGTTTGATCAAACCATAGAGTCTTATGGTTTTGATCAGAGTCCTGATAAATCTTGTGTGTACAAGAAGCGTGACGGAAGCGTGACGGAAGCGTGGTGATCTTTCTAGTACTTTATGTAGATGATATTTTGCTCATCGAAAATGATGTGGGGTATTATCTACTGTAAAAGTATAGTTATCTGGACTGTTCGATATGAAGGACTTAGGAGAATGTAGTCACATCCTTGGGATTAAGCTCGTGCAAGGTCGAAAACAAAAGATGTTGGGCTTATCACAAGTAAAGTATATCGATGATATCCTTACTCGTTTTAGCATGCAGAATTCAAAGAAAAAGTTTATCCCTTTCAGGCATGGAATCACTTTATCCAAGGATCAGTGTTCTAAGACACCTGATGAGATAGAGAAGATGAAGGCGGTTCCGTATGCTTCGGCAGTAGAAAGTCTAATGTATGCTATGCTTTGCACTAGACCTGACATTTGCTTTGCCATTGGCATGGTTGGCAGATATTAGTCAAACCCGGGGTATGAGCATTGGACTGCGGTAAAGAATATAATCAAGTACCTGAAAATGACTAAGGATTATATGTTGGTTTACTAACAGACAGTCTTATACGTTTAGGGTACACGGACTCAGATTTTCAGTCAGACAAAAATTTTCGTAAGCCTACCTAAGGATATGTGTTTACCTTAGAAGGTGGAGCTATAAGTTGGAGAAGTATCAAGCAGTCTTGCATTGCTAATTCTATCATGGAGGCTAAGTACGTGGTAGTTTCTGAAGCAGCCAAAGAGGTCGTTTGGCTCAGGAACTTCCTGTTGCATCTAGACGCGGTTCCTTCAGTTCAGTCAGCTATTACACTTTATTGTGATAATAGCGGAGCGATTGCAAACTCGAAGGAATCAAGAGTCCACAAGAAAGGAAAGCACATTAAGTATAAGTATCACCTGATACGAGAAATTGTACAAAGGGGTGATGTTGCTGTGACTAAGTTTGAATCAGCAGGCAACCTTGTAGATCTTTTTACAAAGATCTTACCGACTAAAACTTCTGATAGTCATGTAGAGAGCATGTGAGTCAGATGTATGGAAGCATGATTTTGAGTATAAGTGGGAGATTGTTAGGGTTGTATATTGAAAATCATGGATTTTATTTTGGTTTTAGTATTTAATTTTATTTTTAATAAAATTAATTTTTTATTTTATGAGAATCTTAATGAACAATGCATGCAATATCAATTTTTTAATGTTATGTATAGACGTCTTTTATTCTGTACAGTATTTAATTTGGTGTGTAGAGTACGGCTTACACACAGAAGATGTAACGACTCGGTACAGACCCTAGTTGTAATAACCCGATTAATAATGACACATGTAAAGACCCTGCTCGGACCCTAGTATTAGTGACGGATAGTCTACAAGTCTATAGAGCACAGACGAAGTTCAATACTCGAACTCGAATCGAAAACCCTAAGTTCAGCCCGAAAACCCCAAAAAGGTCCAAAACTTAGGCAAAAAAACCTTAACACCCGGAGAGTCTCCCAACATTCTAAATGAAGTATATATCATGAAATAATGAGTTAAAAATAAAAAATCCTTATAAATAGGATAAAATGACCGTTTTGCCCCTAATACAGTAAAAAGTCTTAAAAATTCAAATTTTGACATATGGATACCCTAAATCAAGGATTTAAGTACAATTAAGTAGCAAAGAACAAAATAACATAAAAATGACAAAAATGGCCCTTAATGGCCAACCACCTTGGGAAGTGTGCTAAAAAGTGACTTTTTGATTTCATTTTAGCTTAAAATATTGAGAAAGGTATTAAATTAAACATTATGATGATCCAATACTTGTTGAGCAAGTAATACACATAATAATACAGTATTATAGATCAACAAAGCAAAACAAATCATTATTAAAGTTCATACACAACAAAATAAGTCAAAAAATTACATATTACCAAAATAGTTTAATTTGACTTAAAAGACTACATCTATTTAATTAATTGCTATAAAAACTATGATAATACATGAAAATACTATAATTATCATAAATATATTAAAATAATAGGTCTCAGTAGAAAAAGACACCAAAAAGATACATCAAATTAATTTTTAATGCATTTTTTTACATAAAAAGGCACGCAAATCAATGCAAAACCCATTGATTGATGTGGGATCAGGTTTTTGTCCCCCAAACAACCCCCTAGCTGTATTTTTCTTCCCCATATCTGATTTGCTCTCTCAAAACTTGAACCAAATTAAATGAGCCATCTGAAGTGGAAGAGAAAGAGGAGAAAAAAAATACTTGTAATTAATCTTTTGTTCCCTCCATGTTCTCTAGCCTTTGCCTATATAAACCAATCCAAACACCCTCTTCTTCCCTTCATATTTTCGTGCAAGAGAGGTGAGGGACGGACCAGACCTTCTTCCCTTCATATTTTCATGCAAGAGAGGTGAGGGGCGGACCAGACCTTCAATTATTCTTGAAGTATTCTATAAGTTGAGGGAGAAAAAGGAGGAAAAAGAAGAAGGAATCAAGTGGTATTTTGTTTTAAAAGCTAAGTCCTTCCATACCACCATCCCTTGAGCTCTCAAACATGTAAGTAAAACCTCTAAACCTTGTGTCTAAGATTCCTCAAAATATCCCCCAACACATCCCTTTATACACTCGAAGAACCAAGAACCGAAATTAAACCGAAAAGGAGTCGTAGTTGGAAACTAGGGGCTGTTATGTTTATGGGTAATATGAGATGTTGTTGTGTATTATTATCTTTGAGTTTGATGACCTATAAGTGTGTTGGAACCTTGATATTAATGTTTAAAACACAAGAATGCAAACAAATAGAACAAAAACTTGACATGACATAAGTAGAAGACTTGAACCCTAAGAGGCCTAATTTTTGAGAACTTTGATGTTTCTGCCCTGAGATTTGAAATGCCATAACTCAATGTAGAAAATTTATCTAAGCATGTTATTTATGTCTAGATTTATAGTTTTGTGTTATATTTCATCCAAAGTTGGTTTCAACTCATTTGCATAACTAGAACTCAAGATATTGCAATTTTACCAAAGTGTGTCATTTTTCGACCAGTCAACACTACTGACTTAAAAACCTTATTTTAAAATGAGACCCGAACTTTGGTCAAAACATGAAAGTTGTAGATAACATGTATGCATATCTACCCACAAAAAATGAGCACGACTTAGTGAGGTTTGATAGGTCAAAATCCCTTTCAAATTCTCTGTTGAGTTTTAACCCTCAAGGGACACGTCTGTCACATATTTTTGTGTAGCCCAAAATCCCTATTTTTAGTGACCTACTCCAAAAATGGTCTACATGAACATTGTAGATAACATATTGAAGTACTTGCTTCCAAAAAATCAGACCTTAAATCCTTGTAGTGATACTCAAAAACCATTTCAAACCCTCTGTCCAAAACCGACTCTGCTGAGTTTTGGCGGCTGACAGAATCTATTTTCTAAAATGGCCAAAAAGGTCTAACTTGTTCCAAACAACTACCCTTAGGGCTAAACATGAAACTTGTAGGGGACACGTTGAAATAGAACATACTAAAAAATGGGCTCATTTGGACTTAATCTGTTACCTCAAAATTGAGACCAGTAGAAGCATATTTTTGGTAAAATCTTGAAGAAAGTGTTGAACCATTTTTACTTAGGATGTTATGTTCATTCTTTTGCCTTAGGTTTTGGCCTTGGTATTAAACATAAGAGTTATAGAAAATATTTTTATCCAAATGGTATATAAAAATCATAGCTTGATTCTAAGTCTAGATACCTTAAAACCTTGTTGGCCCTTTTAATTTAATACTTGACATTTGGCCTTAAAATTTGTTAAGAGTATGTTTTAGTACCCTTCCCTATGAGACATGAGTTTCTGTATGATGATTGATTTGAATTAATTGATAAGTGTTTCTAAGTGAATGTATGATGATTTAGAACTCATGCAATCATGTTGAATCATATCTTAAAAATTGTAACATGTGCTTCACATACTTGTACCTTATGCTTGCGCGTTGTACTATGAATCTTGCTAGGCTAGTTGATGCCATGCATTAGATGGTTGTAATTGAGATCTATACCATACATCATTGACATTATCACTTGCATCCTGGTATATTGGAGTCCATCTATATACATCGTCGTTAGGATGGGCAGTATTGAATTGTTCTTGGTTCTAAATCTAGGGTGTCATTGGTTGCCATTTTTGTAAATATTTTGGGATATATTCCCCTTGTACACCCTGGGTTGGTCTCCGGTGTTACAAAATTGGTTTATACACCCTGGATTCATCTCCGGTGTTTGAAATGGTTTATGAAGATTGTTAGGCACCATGGGCCGTCGCTAGCATTCTGGTTTGATGATTTAGACTTTGGGTTGATGCCAAACGAGCATTCTTGTTCTTAAGGTAGGTTTTGTGCCCATGTAATTTTGGCCAGGATTTGGAATAAGGATGTTATTGGCTACTCCACGCCATTGCCATTGAGTAAAACAGCTGTGGCATGACGCTCGGTGAAGTGGTTACTATTTGCAACGAGGCGAGAATAGGTTTGGTGATCAGAGTCCCATCAAGTCTATTATGGTGATTCTCGGTGTAGAATCCCTGTTATAATCTAGGTGCATGTTAGGATGGGCATATGCATTTCATACACGACATCTCATATACACATGTTTATTGACTTATCTGCTATTCTGTCATAAACTTATCTGTCTCCTTGACTATAAACAGTACTGGGTGTTATATGGTAAGTGGTGTGGTGAATTTTGTGCCATGAAATTAGTTAGAAGGTTAGAGTATTTTGCTTCTGGCCCTTGATTCATGGCATTCATGCCACAGGTGAGGAGTTCTTGGAGGAAGTCATCTCAGAGGGAGAAGAAGAGTTTGAGGAACAAGGTGAGTTCCAAGAGCACGTGGATCCCGCTGATGCATTCTAAGGAGTCGAGACCTCTGCTTTTGTTCTTATATTCAGTTCTCTCGCGCTTAGTGTAATTCTTGAAATTTCTTGGTGAAACTATAATAATTAAGCACTTCAAACGGTTCAGAACTCCTTTATGATGTAATAACTAACGTATGTAAATATGAATGAATGGCTAGAATATTCATTTATTTATATTTATGTATGTCCCGATGTGCCCAGAGGACGGGGCGTCACAGAAGACCAGATTTTAGGTTCTTGTAGAATATAAGTATTTGTTCACAGTTTAGATGGAAATAGACATACCATCGGTACGACTGTAGCACAGAATTTTAGTAGGACTATCTTGGTTATGGTAAATAGATAATAGCGTCGTCTATTATTCCGACTCTCTGTGCTAGTACACTTTGTGCGTATTAAACGGGACACATTGTGGTAATTAATTTTATACTGACTATATAAATTAATTTACACCCCAAGGTTATTACGAGAGTGCTTATGCTCTTAATACTTAAATAATTATTAATTTTTGTATATTTAATATTCGTTGTTTTGATTTATTAGAGGGTATGATCTTGTATGGGTCTATATTCCTGGTGAGTTGGATAGCACTATTATCTATATGGTGAATATTAATTATTGACGGAATCCACATCTCGAAAGATCGAAATTGACGATACCCCCTTAAGAAAACTTATAAGTTTTGACCGGGCCAAACTCTGCAGGTGGATTTGATTATCCGACGGTCATATAAGTTAAGCAGAAGGGTTTAAAGAATTTTCATGATGCTGATTAAATTAAATTGTCAGTAATTAAATTTAATTGGTTGGTATTGAGAATTTTAACGTGAAGAGATGAGTTAAGTATTTAATAACAGGAGCTCAATACAAGATGGTCTTGAGATTATGGCTTAGAGTGCAATTACAGTTCTTTAGTGGTGTGAACTGTAATTTAGTATTTTATGAAAAATATAGAAATTGCTGCAATATTTTCATAATTATAGATACCGCTGAGAGGTTTTCTTAATTGCAGAAATCGCTAGATACGTATCTGGGTTACACTAGAAGTCTTTGTCATAATTACTCCACAGGTTCTTGCTGTAGCCCTATAAATATGCGGGTAGGCTGAACCAAATTGATAACTTGTCTTCAAGACTAAAGCAGACCAGGTTCTGTTGGTACGAGTTCTCAAAGGATCGTAGCCTACACTACGTTTGGGAATTGCATAAGGGAATATAGGAGAAGGTCTGATGGGAGTTTCAACTCGGGATCAAAAATCGTAGTTGGAGAATCGACCAAAAAGGTATTCTTCTAAATTAACTGTGGTGGTACGGGTTTTATTTTGATCGTTTGACATCAAAAAGTTTTTTTTGGAGCCCATTTTGGCAATTGCCCGTTCAGTTATTTTTATCAAAAAAATCATTTACAAAAACAATGATTTTGACAGTTTTGCTTCCAAAACCTTCTTCCCCAACCAAAGCTATCCCACATCCCCCTTCTCTATAACATATCTCTACAAATTCCAATTTACTGAAATGGACATTGTGCATGTTTTGCATAAAATGATGAACGTATGGGTTTGGAAGTCTATCAATAGTATTTGATGAGATATAAAGCCGAACTTGGTTCATTTTGGATTGTTGAAGCATTGTCTTTTCTTATTTATGATATGGGTGTCATAACATTAAAAAAATGGCTTTATTTTTGTTCCTAAATTAATTTGTCTACGGCAGAAGAGTCATTTGTTCTTGGTGT